>CAIGRS010217326.1:0-11798 GCA_903798395.1 Fraxinus floribunda | reverse complement strand
AGACAAACGAATGATATTCGGTATAATAATCTTTTTTCAATTTTTTTTGGCAATTGGAACAAATTTTAGACCCAGTGGTAGAAAAAATTATCACTTTAATGAACAATTTCTATTAAAAACGAAATCAAACGGACACCAAACTTTCAACATTTTTCATGAAAAATCATACCAATCAAACATAATTAATTACAATTATCAACAAAACAATTTCTAGACAAATCAATTCCCTATAAAATATTTTCTTTACACCTATTTTTTACCTTTACAATCAAACGGACCCTTAGTAAGCAATGAGTAGTTTTGTTCAAATTTAAGCGAGCAACGAGTAAATTTTTAAATTTCAGTGAGCGACTAGTAATATATAGTAAAGTTTAGTGAGTAATGAGTAATTTTTTAAACATCGATGAACAAGTAGTAACCATAGTAAAGTTTGGTGGCCGCTGATTAAATTAACTCCTTTGCTAACGCCAGAATAATTGACAGCACAATTTGACAAATAAGCGTCTGTTTGGTATACATTAAAATTTTCATTTTCATTTTTATTTTTCTACTCATTTTCAACAATACATTCTTTAATAAAATAATATTTCCTATCACATCAATAATTTTTCCTTCTTTTTTAATCACACATTCTCCATCAATCAATTATTCCAAAATATATTATTTCAAAATATATTATTTCAGCTCAAGCACATCCTAAACTCCAAAAATTAGACGAAGTTTCTTGTGAACTCGATGGCCAACCAACCAACCATCAATTAAAAATTTTAAACTTTGCGAAGTCGTCTCTAAAGTCATCCACAGTCCACAGTCCTAGCATGTAAAGATTTTTCAAGCCAAAGCATGATCAGCACAAAGAATTGAACTTGATGATGAATCGCCAAAATGATGATACTGCAGTATCCGAAGAGGTTTTCAATATTATCCCACTAGACAACTTCTCCGCTGATCATCCCTGCCGCCGGTTTCCCCCGGTCCGTCTTGCCATTGCCGCCCTGCACGCAATTGGTGACCTCCGACCGCCACAATTCTTGTCCTGGAATCCGGACTACGATCTCCTCGACTGGCTAGGCCTCCACTTCGGTTTTCAGTCCTCCAATGTCAAGAACCAAAGAGAGCACCTTGTCCTGCATCTCTCCAATGCACAAATGCGCCTCTTCCCTACACCTGAAAACTTGGACTCTCTTGATCCTTCCATTGTCCGAAACTTCCGGTGCCGCCTCCTGGAAAACTACTCCGACTGGTGCTCCTACCTCGGCATCAGACCAAATGTCCAGCTCTCAGATTCTTGCTCAACCTTGGCTTTCAGTCCTAACGTCCAGCGTGAGCTCCTTTACGTGTCTTTATATTTGTTAATATGGGGCGAGTCTGCTAATTTACGTTTTGTCCCCGAATGTATTTGTTATATTTTTCACCATATGGCAATGGAATTGAATAAAATATTGGAAGATTATATAGATAATAACACGGGGAGGCCCTTTTTGAGTTGCTTATCTCGAGAAAATGCATTTTTTGACCAAATAGTTAAGCCCATTTATTATATAATGAGAGTAGAAGTCGAGAACAGTAGAAATGGGACTGCACCGCACTCTGCGTGGCGAAATTACGATGATATAAATGAGTACTTTTGGAGCAGGAGGTGCTTTAAGGAGCTAAAGTGGCCAATTGATATTTTGAGTACTTTTTTCATGACAAGCATTAACGAAAAGAAGGTGGGGAAAACGGGGTTTGTGGAGAGGAGATCGTTTTGGAACATTTTTCAGAGCTTCCACAAGTTGTGGACTATGTTAATTTTATTCATTCAAGCTGCAGTAATTGTAGCATGGGAGGAGAAGGGCTATCCATGGGAAGCGTTAAAGAGTATGGAAGTACAGGCACGATGCTTGACTGTGTTCTTCACGTGGAGCGCAATGAGGTTATTGCATTCATTACTCTATGCAGCAATGCACTATAGTTTGGTTTCGAGGGAGATGAAATGGTTAGGTATGAAAATGGTTTTGAAAATTGTAGTTTCTGCTGGGTGGATTTGGGTTTTTATGATGTTCTATGGGAGGATTTGGGATCAAAGAAGTAATGATGGGAGGTGGTCACCTGAAGTGAATCATAGAGTGGTGAATTTTTGTAAGCTTGCTTTGGTTTTTATGGCCCCTGAAATATTGTCTCTGGTTTTGTTCATTCTGCCTTGTGTTGGGAATTATTTGGAGAATACAAATTGGAGGATCTTTCGTTTGCTGTCCTGGTGGTTTCAAGACAGAACTTTCGTTGGTCGATGGCTTAGGGAAGAATTCACGGACAGTATAAAGTATATAATCTTCTGGATATTTGTGCTGGGGACAAAGTTTTCCTACAGTTATTTCTTGCAAATCAAGCCCATGATTGGATCTACGAAGACATTGTTGCATACCAAGAACATTAATTATGAGTGGCATGAGTTCTTTAAACACAGCAACCGATTTGCATTGGGGTTGTTGTGGCTTCCAGTTGTTTTGATATACCTCATGGATCTGCAAATTTGGTTTTCAATTTACTCTACATTTCTTGCTGCTATTATTGGTTTGTTTAATCGTCTGGGTGAGATTCAGAACATGCAGCATTTGAGGTTACGGTTTCAGTACTTTGCCAGTGCAATTCGGTTCAACTTGTTGCCCGAGGAACAGCTGTTGAACGTGAGAGGAACATATAGAAGCAAGTTCAGGGTAGCCATTCACCAATTGAAACAAAGGTATGGATTTGGCAGGCCCTTTAGACAATTTGAACCTAACCAGGTCGAGGCCTACAAATTTGTTATGATATGGAATGAAATAATTAGGACATTCAGAGAGGAGGACATTATCAGTGATCATGAGGTCGAGTTGTTGGAAATGCCTAAAAGATACTGGAACATCAGTGTGATTCAATGGCCATGTGCGTTCCTATGCAATGAGGTGCTGCTCGCTCTCAGATGGGCAAAAGAACTTTCTGATGCTCCTGATAAAAGGCTTTGGGTTAAGATCAGCAAGAATGAATATATGCGTTGTGCAGTTATTGAAGCATATGACAGTGTGAGGCAATTCTTGCTGACCATCGTCAAGCATGACAGCGAGGAGCATTCCATTGTTAAAACATTCTTTCAAGAAATTGATCAGTGGATTCAATTGGAGAAATTCACGAAATGCAACAAGATGGTTGCACTTGAAAATATCCATGAAAAGTTAGTCCATCTACTCAATCTAGTACTCAAGCCTCCTGTTAAAGACCTTAACAAGGTAGTGAATGCTCTGCAGGCCCTTTACGAGGCTGCTATTCGAGATTTTTCGAAAGAATATAGACATATTTATCAGCTGAGGGAGGCTGGTCTGTTTCCTCGAACAACAGTTTCGGGTGCAAGAGTTCTTTTTGAAATGGCTGTTGAGTTGCCTAGTCCAGATAATGAGATTTTCTATCGATGTCTTCGACGTTTACATACGATTCTCACATCTGAGGACTTAATGCTAAAAATTCCCAAAAATCGTGAAGCAAGACGACGAATCTCTTTCTTCAGCAATTCCATGTTTATGAATATTCCCCGTGCTTCTGTAATTGAGAAAATGGCAGCCTTCAGTGTTCTAACTCCTTATTACAACGAAGAAGTGCTATACAGCAAGGAACAACTCCGGATTGAAAATGAAGATGGGATTTCCATCCTCTACTACTTGCAGACTATCTATGCTGATGAGTGGAGAAACTTCTTAGAGAGAATGCACCGGGAAGGGATGGTAAGTGAAAGAGAATTGTGGACAACTAGGTTGAGAGATCTTCGGCTATGGGCATCTTACAGAGGCCAGACACTGGCCCGCACGACTAGGGGAATGATGTACTACAACCGGGGTCTTGACATGCTGGCTTGTCTGGATTCAACACACGATATAGACATCATGGAAGGATCTCAGCAACTTCATTTCATGAGACTCAATGATAATAAAGATGGATTGAGCCCAATAATGTCACCCCCTCCAAAAACTTCGGTGGATGAAAGTTGCATTCCGATGAAATTCACTTACGTAGTTACTTGTCAGTTATATGGAACTCAGAAGGTCGAAAAGGATCAGCGTGCTGAGGAAATCTTGAATCTGTTGAAAGACAATGAAGCTCTCCGTGTTGCTTACATTGATGTGGTGTCCAAAGAGAAGGCTGAAGAAGAGTATTACTCCGTCCTGGTGAAATATGATAAAAAGCTGCAAAGAGAAGTGGAAATCTATCGGATCAAGTTACCTGGTGATCCCCTGAAGCTTGGAGAGGGGAAACCAGAAAATCAAAATCATGCCATCATCTTCACTCGAGGAGATGCAATCCAGACCATTGATATGAACCAAGACAACTATTTTGAGGAGGCGCTAAAGATGCGAAACTTTTTGGAGGAATTCCATCACAACCCTGGCATCAAGAAACCGACTATATTGGGACTCCGGGAGCACATATTTACAGGTCCAGTCTCATCACCTGCTCAGTTCATGTGTGCCCAGGAGACAAGTTTTGTGACCTCGGGGCAGCGTATTATGGCTCACCCTTTGAAAATCCGAATGCATTACGGTCATCCAGATGTGCTTGACAGGTTTTGGTTTCTGACTCGGGGTGGAATAAGCAAGGGTTCTAGAGTGCTTAACATCAATGAGGATATCTTTGCTGGATTTAATTGCACACTTCGGGGTGGAAATATCACTCACCGCGAGTACATTCAATTAGGCAAGGGTAGGGATGTTGGCTTAAATCAGATCTCTATGTTTGAGGCCAAGATTGCAAGTGGGAATGGAGAGCAACTCCTCAGCCGAGATGTCTACAGGTTGGATAGTAGGCTGGACTTCATAAGGATGTTTACCCTTTTCCTCACTTATATAAGATTCTTTCAATGCATTGATGAATGATGATTGTTTATCCCTTTCTATGTATCTTATCTACAGGTTAGGTAATAGGCTGGACTTCTTCAGGATGCTCTCTCTCTTCTACACTTCTGTAGGATTCTTCATCAATGCATGTGTGGTTGTTTTCGCTTTCTATGCCTTTTGGTGGGGGCAACTCTATCTGGCCCTATGTGGGTTTGAGAGTTCAATGAAATCAGGTAAGGCGGATCAAAATGCAGCACTTCTGTCTATCTTGAGCCAAGGATTTGTCATCGAACTTGGCCTTTTCAATTTCTTTCCAATGATTGTTGAAAATATAGTTGAGCATGGTTTCCTCGCGTCTGTCTGGGAATTCATTGTAACACAGCTCCAACTTTCATCTGTATTCTACATGTTCTCCCTGGGAACTCGTTCCCATTACTTTGGTCGAACCCTTCTTCATGGTGGTGCCAAATACCGAGAAACTGGGCGCGGCTTCGTTGTCCAGCACAAGAGTTTTACTGAGAGTTACAGACTATATGCTCGCAGTCATTTTGTGAAGGCAATTGAGCTTGGACTATTACTTGCAGTATATTCTTTGTACAGCCCTGTTGTAGGGACTAGTTTTGTGTACCTAGCATTAACTCTAGCCAGTTGGTTTCTGGTAGCGTCCTGGATTTTGAGCCCCTTCATCTTCAATCCTCTAAGTTTTGAGTGGCTTAAAACAGTAAATGATTTCCATGAATTTATAAACTGGATATGGCACCGTGGTAGCATATCAGCAAAAGCTGAACAGAGCTGGGAAAAATGGTGGTATGAAGAACAAGATCATTTGAGGACCACTGGTATTTGGGGGAAGGTAACTGAAATAATTCTAAACCTTCGATTCTTCTTTTTCCAATACGCGATGGTTTATAAGCTTAGCATTGCTGCTGGAAGCAACAGCATTGCTGTCTACTTGTTCTCCTGGATCTGCATATTAGTGGTTCTTGGAGTTTATGCAATATTAACATGTACCTGCAATAAGTACAGCATCAAGGCTCACCTTTACTACCGTTTTATTCAGACTGTAATTTTTGTTCTTACAATATTTGGGATCATTGCCCTAATGCTGCTCACCAATTTCAGATTTCTTGATCTCTTCAAGAGTCTGTTGGTTTTCATTCCCACTGGATGGGGACTGATTTCGATTGCCCTCGTACTGAGGCCCTGTCTGGAGAAATCAGTGATATGGGATAATGTTGTTTCTTTTGCAAGAGTCTATGAAATTATGTTTGGAATGATAGTGATGAGCCCAGTTGCAGTCCTGTCCTGGTTGCCAGGGATTCAATCTATGCAGACAAGGATTCTATTCAATGAAGCATTTAGCAGAGGTTTGCACATTTCTCAGATTCTGGCAGGAAAAAGAGCCCCAGCAAAATCTCACGTTGTTTAGGAAATTATTTCAAATTTATGCTTGCTCTTTTTGGTTAAAAGCATTGGAGATCTGTGGAAGTATTAGCAACTTTGATTAAACTAATCTTGTGTTATTTCAATTTATTAATATTACATCTATATTGGTTTGCTAAGTCTTTGGTAATGTATGTATTGACAACATTTTTATCAACTAAATTTCAGTGATTCGATTGTCATAAATGTTTTAATTTGGTAACCACATGTTTCACTCAAATACTGCAAACTTCGAAGGATGTATACTATACTAAGCGTTTGTCTGGCATAGCTTATTTGAAAATCATTTTTTCCCAAACTCGTTTTCAATCACACATTCTTCTAATAAAATAATTTTGCACATGGACCCAACTTTCCCTACTTTTTAAACATACAATCTTAAAAAAAATCAGTTTTCACTTCAAATAATGTCTCCCAAACAAACACTCAAACTTTTCTTCATTCCTAGTCCCCCCCACCCACACACACACACACAAGCAGGGAGGGAGAGAGAGAGAGAGAGAGTATATCAAAGTTTGACAACGTGAAAAGAAAACATTTGAATTCACCTGTCTTTCATTTGCAAAATACTGAAAGCAGTTTGTGTGAGATTAGAGATTTTACCAAGTATAAGAAGTATCTCATCATCCCCATGTATTAAAAACATGTAAATCTTATCACCAATTATTCGATGCAGGATAAATGTAAGACAGAAACCATACAGGCAATTAGGACGATTGATTAGTCTAGCCGGACCATCCTCTCTGAGAACCTCCAGAAGAATGTCCATTCAATCTGTCAAGCACAGCGTTGAAGTCAATAGGCTGACCACTCTCTTCCAGTCGCTGAATTACACCGACGACGTGATCACCTCTGTAACCCATGCTTCCCAACTTCTCTATCAGCTCAGTGTAGGGATGATTGCGCATGAACTGTGGTGGATGAACCATCAAATTAGCCGTGTGCAGAGGGTTCTGGAGGGGGATGCTACTAGGAGGATAAGCATTTTGTTGGATGTGAGGTTGTGGGGGTGGATGATGTGTCCTTCCACCTTCACCATCAAACATAGTATAAGCGTTTCCCATAGGAAGTGTCAGACGAGTCGCACTAGGTACATACACATCCCCAGATTGTGCACTGTATGCAATCTTGACATGCTGTGTTGGAGGCTGCGATATAATTGGTCTGCCAGCACCACCATGCCCATAAGGCATAATACCCTCAGAACCAGTAGGCCCAGGTTGAGATGGACCCGAAAATGGCACTTGCCTGGGCATGCTATTAGGAGCCGTCATTTCTGGTGGAGAAGGATTTGGTTGGCTAGACAGGTAGGAAGGGTTCACTGCTGGAGATGAGGATCTAATCTGTGGAGGCACAGATGGCAGTTGAGGTGGTGGTGGTTGACCATGCTGAGGTGACCACTGCTGCTGATATGTAGGTAATGACTGAATCTGTTGTGGGTGGTTTACTTGAGATTGGGTCAACTGTGCTGCCACTCTCGAGTGATCTTGAATTTGAGATTGTGTTGGCAGATATTGAGCCTGAGATAATTGTGATGAAGTCGGTGGAGGCAAGTAATATGCCTTTACTTGTGGCATACTCTGCGAAGGCATTGACAGCGGGGGAGCCACAGGAGGCTGCTGGTGCTCAACTGGCCGAGTAGGTACCGAAGGTTGAGAAGCTACTTGATGGGGTAGGGCAACTGCCAATGGCTGACCTTGATTGTCTGATGAGTTATCACTCTTTTTGGCATCGGGAGCAGGTAGAGAAGCTCCTTCCTCGCTCTGTTGAGAATTGGTTGCCAAAGATGATTCTTTCTGCACAAGCTGTAATTTGGCTAGTTCCTTATGAGTTTCATCAAGTTCCTGGTTATCTCTCAGGATCTGCACTGACCTGTGGACCTGCGTTAAATAACATAACTAGTTCATCACTAGCACTTGAAGTTGTAGGCTGGACTTCATATCCAGACAAATCAGAGAAACAGCAAATGTATCGACACTCTAAAAACAAGACCAGGCCCTTGGCATCCAATCTAGAAGCCCTTTAAATACAGTCGTCTTTCCAAGTGAATACCAAAGATGCAAAAATGTACAAACATAAACACACGAGACACAGAGATGCACAGACATGAAGTGAGACGTGAGCAAAGGAGATTTATAATGGTTCATCTAGTTTTCTATAGCTTCAGTGACCGAAAGTCATGATACATGAAAAAAAATATATACTCACCTCTTCTATGTTTTTTTCCAGAGATTTTAGCTTCAACTCTGCCTCCCTATGATCACGAGCTAATTCAGAATGCATTTCACCAATAGATTTGTCAAGATTGTAACAATATAATTCCAACTGTGACAGTCGAGAACTAATTCCTTCAAGAAAACGCATGAGATGGTCTGTATGCTTCTTCACGGTATTTTCAACAGTAGAGATAAGATCTTGATTAAAAGAAGAATTTTCTGGTGGGCCGAAAGAGACAGAAGGAAAAACAGATGATCTCGCCATTCTACTTTTGTGGAATTCCTGCTAAATTGAGAGCATAAACCGTTAAGATGATCAATATAGCCTTGATCAACACCCAAACAACGACAGCTAACAACAAGATAGTAAAAAAAATTAAAATGATGCAAACAACTGGAGACTTCTTAAAGACGCCACCAGACATCCTTACACTACAATTTATACGCAGTTATAGATTTTAAATAGTTATTTCTACATAGCCAAAGTACTTGCATATTGAGATTCTTTATACGAGTGGAAGCATTTCCACTGGGAGAAGGTTTTGATTGTTATACATAGTTGTTATCACCTGCACATTAGTGTACGACATTTGAACAACATAAGAGAACATAAAATATTTTTTATGTAGCCCACATGCCACCAGGGAGTAGACAGGATTTTCCAACAGGGGAGCTAGAAATATTTTTTAAGTGAACTTCAACAATTAGAGTAAAAAAAAAAATTATATTTAAAAGCTATAAGCACATGTTTTACTCCTCTCAAGTTTTAAACTATGTTGAGTATTACGTCATCTCACGTGCAGACAATATTCTCTATGCGTGTGCATGCACACAACTCTTCTAAACATTTTTTAAAAAATTACCAGTTTCCTGAGGTCACGTCAAAAGAAGAGGCAGGCGCCCTCTAAGTTTTCCACCCTATCTACTAAATGCATACTTATTTGAAACTAAAAGGTATATCTATGTATGTGTTTTGCACAAAGCCCTTTTAAACTTCATTTTTCTTGTGTTTTCTTTAGAATTATTGCAGTTGCCTTCTAAGTTCCTACAGTATTTTATTTATTTATTTATTTTTTCTGTATAAAAACATGGGTTCTGTCTGAATGCTTCTTTGCCATATCAATCAGAAAAAGCATTCAGCAACAATGTATTAAATACATCCATCAGAATGGAACTTGTTGACTACTCATCTCAAAGTCTAAATAATGCTTGAAGTGATGGATTTACATTTATATTTATATCACGTCGCCACATGTGCAGACTATATTTGTTTCATGAAAGGTTTTGTTAGGGTTATGCTTGAAATTTTCATAAAAGAACACCTGTAGCTTTTAGGATCTTAGAAAGTAAACACATTTTTTCATTTATATTTAGCACTCAACAGGCTTCTCAAGTGTAGTCTAGATGATTTTTTTTTATTTATTTATCAAAAACCTAACAAGTGCACATTTTTCACAATGAGTGACAAGGGACTTGAACTTAGTACCCTTGCTGGCTCTCATATCATTTGGAAACCACCTCATTTGAAAGTTTAAGCTACTAGATATGGGTCAATTTTATTTATTTAAGTTTAGCATTCGATGTAGAGGTAATTCATTTTCTATCAAAATAAGACACCTGAAATTTTCATATAAGGGACAACTAAAACAAAGATGCATGACAAACATTAATATAATTTCAACAACCATAAGATGAACTGGACCTCAATTATGCTGATCATAATTGTAAATTCTTTGGGTAGTAAAAAAGAAATTTTTTGGCTATGTTCCTCATTTTACTTAAGACAATTCATTTTCGCCAGTGAAGTCATTGAATTGCACTCCTGATCCATGTTAAACTTTCAAAACTACAGATGCAAGATACCCCCACACGTACACAAAAAAAAATGACGTTGCAATAAAATAGCAGTTTAAGGCCCCGTTGAGCCACATTTTTCATCCCAAAAAAATGAAAAATATGATCGTTATCATTTGCATCAAACTATCAATTTTGAATTTCTATCTCTTATGCTGGACAATAACAGCTATATTTTTCAGAGTGGCTCAAACGGAGCCTAAAGCCATGTTTCAGCTTTGACTAAATTTAAGATCAACCAAAAATCAACACTCAATTTCCCACAATAGCTCTAAAAATCAGAAACCCTAAAAGAGAATAATATGAAACTAAAAGAATTCGAAGACAGTGAATACCTCAGTGGAACTAGCTCCAATAGACGGGTCGGGACGGTATCCATTATTCCCATCCGGATTGCCGTAATCCTCGTAGGAGCAAAGAACATCCTCTGACGGGATAGCAAACGGTTTGGACCCGGGATGGATGGGCCGACTCGATGAAGATCCAGATGCCATAGCTACTCACAGTAAACTTACAGAGAGAGTGACAAAAATGGAAGACAGAGCGTAGATGGATGGATATAGCGAGTTGAATATATTTATAGTTTGTCGAGGAGCACGTTTGATGTACTGTAAATTTTACACCAGGTCCCTGACCTTTTAAAAGTATGTCAACTATGTCATCAACCCACCATTTGTTGCACACATTCTCTAACTTTTTAAAATCGTGACATTCGTATCCCATTTAACAAAAAAACGTTTATTCAAACATTAATGGTCATTTAACACTATGGGTTCAAGCTACGGGATAGGTTTCATGAATATCAAGGAATTAACCGTATTCGAGTTTTTAAATGAAAATTAAAGTCATCGTTTGATTTGTTTTGAAATAAAGGAAATTTTTTTGAACAACTTTACGCTTATAGTTTATCGTTAGGTTAATGTCACTTGATCATTTAACGTTCAGATAAACTTTTTTTTTCCCAAATAGTTTGCTGGAGTAAACAAACCTTAATTTAAGTTCAAATCAAGCAATATGAACTTAAAATAAGAACTTGTAGTGAGTTTGATCTTTAAATTTGGATGTAAGTGTATAGATTTGATGTTAATAATATTTTTTCCAACATGAAAACTATCCATATATATAGAACATCAATCATCATGCACAAAAGGGAGACAAAATAAGTAAAAAAAAGTGTGAATACAATCAAAACGTAAAAAGAAAATTCAAATCCAATAATCAAAATTTTGAATTAGGCAATCGCCCAGTACAAATAATGTGTCTTAAGTTGCCAAAAGAGAGTCCGGATGCCCAGGACAATTTTCTGCTTTCTCCGTTTTTTTTTTCCGATTATTTTTGCACTTAACGTCCTCACATGGATGTTTAATCACTCCAAATCACTTGTCATTATATATTGGAACAATATTACAACACTTCCTACCTGTCTAGCCAACCAAATCCTTCT
>CAIGRS010217281.1:378-10780 GCA_903798395.1 Fraxinus floribunda | reverse complement strand
GGCCCAAGCGGGTTACGTGATTCGATTGGTCCGATTGTGGTGTCATTATATCATTTCAATCCTCGGCCGAAGCCTATGAGACATTATCCAACTAAATACCGATTTAACATCATAGCTCGGATTTATTGGGTATCAAAAACCCAACAATGCTAACGCGAAAGTTTGACTAAATCAACGATTAAAAACAAGAATTAAGAAATATGAGAAGAGCCTTGGATTTTTATTTCATCTAACTATCAATTATGTTTCTTAATTCTCTAATTATCTAGAACTAATTTTCCCAAGTTTGTAATTAAGAACCCGAATATAATTCTACTACTTCTCTCGAGTGCCATGTAAAAATTATTCCTAAAATTCAATTCCAGTATCTCTACTTTGAATAAAAAATCTAAGAATTATCGAGTTCTATGGTTCTTTGTGGAAACACTTCAAATGAATTATACTTTCTCTCAATACCTATGAAATCTAGGTTATGTTATTCTATTATCAATTCAAGATTCCTTCTCTCAAGTGCCGAATCTTAAACATCAAATCAATCAATCAATGACCAGTTAATTGAAAACATTAAGAATAAATAATACAAATAAACTTAATGAAAAACCTCAAAAAGAAATAATTATTGAAGATCAAAACATAGTTACAAATATCGATTACATTAAACCCTAGATAAAAGATTTAGTTCATGATTGAAGAATAAATAAAATTCAAACTCATGATTAATAACATAGAGAAGAAAAGAAAAAAACTGTTTTGGAGTATGATTCAATCTTCTTTCCGTTATTGCCTTCGCTCTCTTGCATGATCTCTTGTTTTTGCCTCGTTGAAATGTTGTTTAGAAATCTCTCTAAAGCTTTGTTTATGCTTTATTGAAGTTCTAGACGAGTTGGGGTTGAATTGAACTTTTAAATGTTCTAAAAATAGAAACCCTAGCTAAAATGGCATGCGTGGGGATCAGCCCATGTTCCAAGAAGAACCTCTGACCTAACCCACTAGAAATAGGCGCGAAAGGCGAGAGAAGGCTAGGAACGAAGTGGGAATGTCCCAAATACCTCCCCGGCTCGATAACGAGGATCCTGATGAGCCCCAGAGGTCCTGCGACCTGGATGATGATGATGAACACTCACCTTTCTCCAAGGCTATAAGGGATGCTCCTATGTTAAACCACTTCACGTTCCCCAAAATCCCGAAATATGATGGAAGGGACGATCCTGCCAAACACACGAATAATTACAAGACGTACATGAACCTGAAGGAGGCCACCCCAGCAATGAAGTGCAAATCCTTCCACTTTACCTTAAGCGGAGGAGTGGAAATATGGCATGTGAGGCTGCCAGAAGGAAGCATCCGAAGTTGGCCTGAATTCAAGAAAGCTTTCTTGAGACGTTTTGCAACCAGCAAAGAAGGGGAGAGACCCATTCAAAGGCCATAAGACATGAGACAACAGCAAGGTGAACCCCTGAAAAATCTCATTTTACGATTTACTGATGAAATGACATATTGCGTACAAGTTACAGATAAGGAAGCATTGACTGCCTTGAGAGGAGGATTAGACATGAACTCCCTCTTCTGGAGGGGTATATAAAATAAGGATCCTGCCACCTATGATGCTTTGCTGGAAATGATAAGGCGTGAAATCCTCAATGGAGAATTAGAAGATCATAGGAACAGGCCAGCCAAGGTCTGCCACCTCCANCATTTTACGATTTACTGATGAAATGACATATTGCGTACAAGTCACAGATAAGGAAGCATTGACTGCCTTGAGAGGAGGATTAGACATGAACTCCCTCTTCTAGAGCGGTATACAAAATAAGGATCCTGCCACCTATGATGCTTTGCTGGAAATGATAAGGCGTGAAATCCTCAATGGAGAATTAGAAGATCATAGGAACAGGCCAGCCAAGGTCTGCCACCTCCACAAATGCAAAGGGGAAAAGGACCTACTTCCCATTTAATGAACAGTCAGGCTCCGATGAACCATGGGCAAGAACTTACCGCGGTAACACTTAGTGCAGTGCCGACCTGGAATATGAAGAAGTCAATCCTAGCACTGTAACCCCCAACGCCCAATGAACCAGAGGCGCACACCAAGGGGGGAAGTAGGGAAAAGGTGCTGGACCTAGAAATAGGAACGAAGCACTACAGTATTGCACCTACCATGAGTCCTACGGAGATCCAACGGAAGATTGCCGTGACGCTGCCAGACGGTCCCCAAAAAATCTGCCGAGTAGGCCGAATCAACGGCCTTCGAACAATGAACAACGTCGACCAAACAAGGACAACCTTCTACGTGGAAGAGAAAATGATACTGAAAGATCTAGGGATGTCAAAAACAGAGGCGGGGCTCCCTACCAAACAACGAACATGAACCTGTTCGAAAAATTGACACCATCATTGGTGGACCTCATTTGGGAGGAGATTCCAGAAACTCTCAGAAAAATTATATTAGGGAAGCAGGTGGCCCAGCCATGAACAGCTATATATTAAATCAATCCCCAAATGGAAGAGCAATCCCCCTTAATCACTTTTACGCAAGAGGATACAGTTGGAGTACATTACCCACACTGTGACGCCTTAGTAATAAGGGCCGTCTTGGCCCGCAACGGTCTGAAAAGAATGTTAGTGGATAATGAAAGTTCAATCAACATTATATTTGGCACAACCTTTGACAAAATGAAGGTAGACCATGAACTAACACTAATGAGTTCCCCCTTATATGGCTTCACGGGAGACAGTATTGTTCCAAGAGGAAAAATCACTCTGTCAATATAGGTGGGGGTGGAGCCTTTGATTGCTCGCCATTTTCTGGAATTTCTTGTAGTTGATAGTCGCTCCGCTTATCATGAGGTACTTGGAAGGCCCACCTTGAAGGAACTATGGGCGGTCACCTTAATCCACCACTTTTGCATGAAACTCCCTACTGAAAATGGCATTGTTACTATTCAAGATGATCAAAGATAAGCTCGGGAGTGCTACTCCAATTCTCTGAGGAAAGCTAAACCCAGAACATACATCATCTTTATTGACGTCAAAATGAAGGACTCTCCTGAACAAGGGACTGCCCCTGAGCAAGGGGAAGATGTTCGCATGACTGAAGTCACTGAAGAATGAAGCACCTCCAACACAATGTAGACCCCAGAACAAGGAACAACTGCGGCAAGGGTTGTCAGCTTGGAAGAGCTAGATCCACGCATTATTGACTGCGAACCTCTGACAGCCCCAATGGAAGAACTAGAATCCTTCCCAACCGACCCTACAGATCTAACAAAAGCAACTACAGATGGGAAGCGACCTACCACAGGAAATGAAAAAGAAGCTGAAAAGTTTCTTACTGATCAATCTGGATGTCTTCGCTTGGAAGCATGGCGACATGGTAGGCATCAATCCTAGGAATAGCTGTCATCATTTGAACATTGACAAAAAATCTATGCCGTAACGACAGAAAAGGAGGGCCCTCAATTTAATTCGACTGATAATACTTCAGCTGTCATCAGGCATGTTTGGAAGGCCTGATTTGCCTAGCGGAGCGTCGGATGGAGCAAGTTCTTCCTGTCTCCTTTTTATAGGAGTCTGCTCCTGTGGATCAGATGAAGTAGATCTCTTGAGACCCCCCAGTTGTTGCAGTGGTTGAGGCTACTAGGAGCTTATGCCTAGTCGGAAACCTTGGACTGTGGAGGAAAAATGTCGTGAGAGCTGCCAACCTCGGTGGTGGACACTCTGAACTTTCTTTTTTGCTCTTCCACAGCCACCTTCTTCCCCATGTCTGGAGGGGTAGCTTCCGTCTGCTCGTAGGAGCCAGCCTCTCTGCTGACCCTCTCAACCTTTTTCTTAATTAGCCTACCCCCAACTGATGTACCTTTCACCCCCTTTCTGCTAGAAGTCGCGGTGGCAGCAATGATAGTTGCCATATCAGGGATATGGAGTTTTCTTTTCTCAAAATTTTCTGTAAAAAGAAGCAAACGCAAATTCAGACGAGTTGGAATAATAGACAAGTGAACACTATTGTAAATGTCGAAGCTCCCCCTACCTCTGGAGGCCATTAGATTCAAGTCTTCGTAAAAGCGTTGAGGACTGATAAGATTGTCAAAATGCCGAAGAGAGGAAGGAAAGCAATAAATGTCCGATAGAACCTCCCAGTGCCCCATGTCAAGCTCGAAACGCTCAACGGTTCCTGAAAAACAAGCATCATGTCAGTAAGAGGAATCACCCAGTAGCTGCTAGAGAAAACAATGAAATAGCACTCACTGGGTTCGGAGTAGAAGGTCGGAACTTCAACAAAGGGGACAGTTTCACCCTTGCACTCCTTCTACTTCCCTCGAACCCAGAACCAGGTATCTTTCTACCCCTTGATGGAGGAGGAAAGACCTGTCACCAACGGAGCATGCGTCCCCATGGGCATATGGAGTACCAACCCCTGGAATACCCTTTGCCCAGGGACCTAGGCTAAAAGATGGCTTGAAAAACATAAAGGGGCATATCCTCGCCCTGGGCATATGGAGTACCAACCCCTGGAATACCCTTTGCCTAGGGACCTAGGCTAAAAGATGGTTTGAAAAACATAAAGGGGCATATCCTCGCCCAGGGAGACTTGTTTCCAAAGAATATAGGACCCAACCATTTGGGCCCAAGCATTCGGAGATAGCTAAGTAGGAGCCAGCCCCTATAACCTAAGGAAGGCTCGGAAGAAGGGGTGAATGGGAAGACGAAGTCCCGATTTGAGCAAATATTCACTAATGGCCACGTACCCTTACCTTGAGTGGCAGGGTCGTTCATCTGGAGAGGGGGATAAAAGTTCTATTTTGTAGGGAATCCTATACTTTCTCCTAAGTTCAGCTAACTTGGCCGGAGTGGCATCCGAAGGAACTTTGGCTGCCTCCCAAGATATCTCTCTATCCTCATTTCCAGACCTTCCCCCTGAAGTGGTTGCACCCCTGCCAGCTTCAACAGCCCTAACGATGTCGGCAATAGGGGTTATCTCAATCCCCATCTCACCCGCTAGTCTATGTATCCCCGAACTACCCTCAGAAGAAGAAGGAGAAGATGACATTGACCTCAAGACGAAGAGAAACAAATCCTTCGAGGAAAATGCTGCAAATTTACGACACTTACAGGTAAATCCTAGGAAAAAAATGGCTGGAAAAGCTTGTAGAGATTAAATAGAGCAGAACTTGCAGGCAACAATTGCGTGAAGGTAGAAAGAAAAGGATAATTCATAAGGGCGAAGTCTTTTTATAGGCATGAAAATCCCACCCCAGTGGTTGGATCAAGATCTAAACCATCTAGCCACATGTCTGGAGAGAGAGATCAGAGCAGCCCATTCTCCCGGACGATTCGTATTCAAAGGTCCGGATTACCGCATCCCTTCGCAACTAGGACATAAATGGGAAGCAGAGGAGACAGTCATGTTTGCGCATTAGATACGACGGCCACTGTTTATATTGTGAATTGCACCATCATGATTGCCTCCCATTGGGAACAGCCATAACATCACATCATTAAGGCACAATGTTTAAGGCCTCGTGTTCCACAAAACTGTTTGACAACAGCAAAGCTCCTCGTAAAATAGAGACCCAAAGTCATTGTATCAACAGCAGATGCTCCTAGGGCTCCTCAAAGGATGAACCGTCCCTACAGACGTAAATAAAGAGGGTCTGCCTGGTCTTAGGACCTCTCCTCTGCGAGCAAATACATATCACTCGAAAGTCCATGTACTACATGAATAATCACGAATAGACTTGAGGGACTATTGTTTCCCCTAAAAAAAGAAAGTTCCACGTCAGCGCTCTACGTACGACGATGCGTAAGCAACGAGTCCATGTGGACAGCCCTATGACATCAGCAGCTAGGTTGGCAAAAAGTCAACAAAGATTATGGTGGTCCGAGGCTCCTCCAAGAGCCCAAACGCCGAATCCGAAGTCCCACACAGAGGTCTAATAAAAGAAATCCGAAACTCTTTATCGCCAGGGGTCCTTCAGCAAGGGCTGACCCTAATGCGACCAAGTCAAATGCTGCTCCCCGCTGTGGATACGGAGATCTTTCAGAAGTGATTGATAAGACAAATGGTATAAGGTGTCATTATGTCAACCTACAACTAGGATGGTAAACCTTCTGCCCAAAATATTGAATGCTTGGAGTAGACCCTGATGTGAGGCTTTGGATGCAAAGATTACTACAACAAAAATAGCCTACGACAACGTTCAAAAAAGTTGCCATAGACCTTTTGTAACGTTTGGACGTGTTTTGCAAATCAAGGTGTTGTCGTAGAGTAAAAAGATATGGCAACCTTTTTTAAACGTTGCCAAAGAGCTATGACAACGTTTTTTAAACGTTGCTAAAGACCTCTACGGCAACGTTTATTAAACGTTGCCGTAGGGGTTTTTTTTTATTACATCAATTTATGCAAATTGATTGGCACAATTGAAAATGCACCTTATGAACAAATTTTAAAATTGCATAAAAACTTATAATTTCATTATAAATCTTTGAATCCATACACTTGAACATTAGAATGTGTTTGTCATATATATTTTTTTTACAGCAATTTTGCAAATTAATTGGCAAATTTGAAAATGCACCTTATGAACAAATTTTGGAATTGCATAAAAATTGATAATTTCATTACAAATTTTTGAATCCATATACTTGAACATTAGAATGTGATACATCGCTATCCACATAAATTACTAGTCACAAACTACCAAAAAATATGAACCACCTTAACTACTCTCTAAATGTCTGATTCTAGTTCTCCTACTACCTTCCATTATTCTGTGTTCACTTTTCCATCCAGTATAACTGGAGCAAGAGCTATCTGAAAAATATAGAAAATCCATTAGCAAAAAGGATAAGGAAAAGAATGGTTCAGCCATCTTAAGGTCCATCAGAAAGTAAAGAAATCAAATGGCAAAATCAAATTGATAAATTTTGAGACAGTAACTTTCCAGGTAAAATGAAATAGAGTTCTAGTTCAAGTCAATACTTATCTAACACACGTTCCTTCTAATAATCATTTCGTCCATTCTTCTATAAGACAACAAGACTATTCCTAAGTACAAAACAACATAAGTCCCTAATTAAATTATGAAACACTAAACCTTTTGAAGCTTGGTAATTTACAAATAGCCAGTTTAAAGTATGAAAGATGCGGTCTGCCATTTATACAATTTATGGCTTAGGAATTTCATTCAAACTTTAAGCTTAAAACCAAGGAAAGAGGACAACCCTCTATATCATCAATACACAAAACCAATGATAAGGATCTCTACAAGTTCATAAAAGAGCCATCCGAATGTATTGCTAATGATTATTAACAGTTCAAGACACATCTTGTACAGCTGCCACACCACAGGTTCAACTACAAGATTCAACCACACCACCATTTCCAACCACAGATTCAACTGTAAATCAATTAACACACCACAATCAATTACTTGTTGACCCATGGATTTTCCATCACCAACTGAAGTATTATCAGTCGAATTAAACATTTAGAGCAATATAGAATCATCAATACCTTTAGTACAGAATTTTTCGCACACATCTCGAAACTGTAACCACAAAATCTTCATGTTCCGGGCTAAATTGGGTCGGACCCATTACTAGGCAAGGTGCACCTGAGGTGGAAGACGTCAACCCATGTGGTCCGAGACCATGAGTGAACCTGATGGAGGTAGAACTTGAATTCTTCAGACTGGGCAGAAAGGGGATCGTGACTGGAGCAGTTTCTGATATAAAATTAGATTGATAACTTGATGTTTGGGCTAAATTGAGACCATAGATGGAGTCAGCAGGATATGGGTAGTTGACCGGTGGTGGTCTGCGACCAAGGTGTTGGCCGGAGGAGACGATTCAGGCAGTTTTCACAATTTTAGGTTGCTGATTTTTTATGTTGATTTTAGCCGTATTACTGGATGATTTTGGGAGATGTTGGGTGGAAATTGTAGAAGATGTTAAGGGCAATCCGTTGGGACCAATATCTAGGGATTTTGGTGGCCGGACGGTTACGAAAAATGGATTCATAGGCGGCGCTAAACATTAGGTTAAAATAGAAGTAGAGGGAAAGGGATGAATGGAGGTAGGCGTGAATTAGTTTAGGGCTTGGGTTATTTTTGGCCTCTATATAATTTAATTTGGAAAAAATACAAAAATTTTAGCAACATCTTTTAAATGGCCCAAAATATTATTTGCAACGTTTGTCAAATGTTACTAAAGGTAAGGCTTTGACAACGTTTACCAAACATTGCGAAAAGTCACCTTTTGCAACGTTTATCAAACGTTGCGAAAGGTGAGACCTACCGCAACGTTTTTTAAATGTCGCGGTATGTCTCACCTTTCGCAACGTTTATCTGATAAACGTTACTAAAGGCGTCTACCGCAACATTTTTCTAAAAAACATTGTTAAAACTCATTTATATTAACCAATGGCAACATTCACTTACTAAAATGTTGCCGAAAGACCCTTTTGACAACATTTGTTGACAAATGTTGCATTTTTAATGTTGTAATTGATGATTTTTGTTGTAGTGGATGCTGCCACGTGGATGTTGATCCAATGATCTTTAGGCCAGTTAGATTATTATAAATAGCTTTTCTTTGTATGAAGATGGGGTTGGGATCTTTGTATCAACAAATGTTGCATTTTTAATGTTGTAATTGATGATTTTTGTTGTAGTGGATGCTGTCACGTGGATGTTGATCCAACGATCTTTAGGCAAGTTAGATTATTATAAATAGCTTTTCTTTGTATGAAGACGTGGTTGGGATCTTTGTAATCATACAATTAAACAAGAAAGGTCTTGATTCTTGGGAAAAACATAGATTGGAGAAGATTTATATACTTTGTTCTTTATATATTTAGCAAACATTATAGCAAATATATGAAGACTCCAACACATATCACCATGTCACTACATTTATCCTTCCACATATCCTACTAAGAAGGAGAGATTTATTCTCGAGTACTTTATTTTGGCAATCATTGATAGCGTGGTCGCCTTCTAAACATACCGTCGGAGTCCGAATATTTTTGTTTCTTGTCGGAAAGTGCCTCCCACGTTCATTCGTGCTTAACTGTCGTCCTCATTTCTGTAGAAATGCGCCGAATTCGTACTTGATGTGGCAAGAGTGGGTCCGACATCTGTTGAGTCCATTTTTTGGGGTTAACACATGTTGCAATAAAATTCAATTCCAAGTCGGCTTGAGCAAGGAGAAAAGTTTCAAGTAGCGCACGTTTGAGCGTTTTAGCACATAAATGATTACCTTTTTCTAAAGAGTAGAAAAATTAATTTGCATAAAGTTCAATCAAACTTTCACTATAAACTCAAAGACTACGGAAAAAGGTTGTATACAAACACTACATAAAGAAACCAAATTTTTATGTGGATTTAGTCTCAAATCGGAGCCCAACAATTTTCGGCCTAAGAAAATGAAGCCTGTACGGAAAGGATATAGCATACGGCCCACAAAGTAGAGGAAATTAGGTAAAATTGAAAAATTAAGGATTTTATGGGATTTTGAAAAATTAAGTATAAAAAAATGTTAGTAAATAATCATAATAGTGAACAGTTATTATGGAATGCAACTACAAACGAACATTCTCTCTGTGATCCAAAACCATACGGTATGACTTTAAAAAATCCTTTCCATGACTATCATAACGTTATTTATACTTGTTATGAAATCAACAACCAGATTGATATGTTGAAGTCATATGGTACACCGATTGTTTCCAACACTTCGCAGTAGGGATGACAAAAAATCTCGCATGCTCGAACGGCTCGAGCTTAGCCCGGAAAAAGTCCGAGCCGGGCTGATTCCACTGAGCCAAGGCTTGGGCCGAGCCCCATTTTGGGTGTCGGCCCGTACGAGCTGCCCACTTTAAAAAAAAAATGCTATGCTTTGTTCTTTAGCCACAAAGCAGCTTTGTGCAGGAAGATGCCAGCTATTTAGCTGTCTGCTATATTAGAAAAAAAAAAAACCTAGTCGGCTCGGTCCGCTAAGGCTCGAGCAGAGCCTCTTTTTTTTACCTAGCTTTTGCTCGTCTCGGCTAGGGAAAAAAAAAAGCTTGGCCCTTTTTGGGTTGAGCCGAGCCCGAGCACGGAAGATTGCTCGTAGCTCGGCTCGACTCGACTCGTTGCCATGACTACTTCGCAGCAACAGTTGACGAGTCTCTTTGATATGAGTAGTAAGATTGTCAATCCGTCGATTTTGAGCATTCAAAATTGCCTTGGTAAGTGGTTTGTCACTCATGGTTGTGAATCAAAGATATAGAGACGCAAAAGCAGGCTCTAATACCGCTTGAAGCAGCGCGAAGAAGGAATTTAAATGAAAATTTTAAGAACTCGAAATTTGGAATCCATCGAATTATGAAAAAAAAAACTCGCGAATTTTATTAATTGAAAGA
>CAIGRS010217260.1:0-12242 GCA_903798395.1 Fraxinus floribunda | reverse complement strand
AACTTTTCTTTTTTCGTCATTTTCTTCATTCTTTCCTCTATTTTGGTCTTTCTCATCAAATTACTTCAAGTTAAGTGCTTCAACTCTTATCCACATGCTTATTAGTCTCCAAACTTCCATTAATTGGTTGATTTATCCTTCTTTATTTTTCAATTGCCTAGAATCAGGTCCAAACTGAAATAAGATAATAAATAGTCTAAGTTAAGTATAATTCAATAATAAAACGATAAAAAAAACTTAGTAAAATGGCCCCGAATAAGTGCACAAAAATGCACTTATCAGACATTATACTCAGGATTGTAGACATTGCGAACAACCAATGCAAAAAGACAAAGTGAACTTCATTGACAACATCATTGCTACGACGAGCATTGTGATTTCAGTCAAAGGAAAGGTTCAAAGATGGTGTGATACTTGTGTCACCATAATGTATGCTATGATTGATCCATTTTCAAAATCTATCAAGAATTGGATGACAAACACATTCAAATGGGGAATGGAATTCAATCAAAGGTTGTTGGCAAATGAAGCATTGACTTGCAATTCACATCCGACAAGAAGATCACATTAATAAATGTATTGTATGTACCAGATATGAATAAAAATATTGTAAGTGGTTATTTGTTGGGAAAATCGAGAATAATGTTCACATATGAGTTGGGCAAACAATACTTTCCCGGAATGATGTATTTGTTGAAAAATGCTATTCTAGTGATGAAATGGTCAAACTTTATACTTTTGACAATAATATCAATAAAACTACAAATTTAAATTATGTTGTTGAGCCTATTTCTTTATAGCGTGATAGATTAAGACATGTTGGCATTTCTAATTTAAAAAGAATGATTAAAATTGGAATGATTTCATGTGAAAATATAGAACATAATAAATGCGAATTATGTGTTAATTCTAAAATGATTAAAAAAACATTTTCATAGTGTTGAAAGGAAATCTAATTTGTTAGACTTAATTCGTTCCGACATATGTGAATTAAATGGAATGTTAACTAGATGAAGTAATAGATACTTCATAACACTCATATATGATCATTTTAGGTTTTGATATATCTACTTGATGAAATACAAGGATGAAGCTTTTAACATGTCTAAGATACACAAAGTCAAAGTAGAAAATCAATTAATTAGAAAGATTAAAATTCTTAAAAGTGATAGGAAAGGTGAATACTTCTTTATTGAATTTAATCTTTTTTGTGAACAACATGACATAATGCATCAATGTAGTGCACCTAGAAGACCCAAACAAAATGGTTTGATTAAGAGAAAGAATATGACACTAGTTGAAATGATAAATAATGTGTTATTAAATGCTAAGTTGTCATCCAATTTATAGGGTGAAGCATTATTAAGTGTGTGTCACATATGAATTGTGGAAATCGAATATTAGTTATTTAAAAGTTTGACAATGTCTTGCTTATAGTAAGAACACGGGTCCTAAAAGGACTAAGTTGAGTCCTAGAGAGACCAAATGCGTTTTTGTAGGATATGCCCAAAATAGCAAGGCATATCTTTTGTTAAACTTGGAAACCAATGTCATTATTGAATCCCGCAAAGTAGATTTTTTTGAGAATATGTTATTTTCAAATAATAATTCTCTGAGGGAACCTTAAGTGAAGATTCCTAATTCTACAAGAACACAAGTAGAAACACCTTCCGATGATATTGAAACAAGTGAACTTCATAAAAGTAAAAGAGCTCTAAAGGAGAAAGTGCTAGGACTGAATGAATTAGACTCTCAACTTATTTATTTCTATTTAGTTGACGAAAATGAGAAGAGTATCACAAGAATTACTCCATATATTCTTCAAGTGGAAACCTTCAATAATGTCAAATAATACTTGGGAATTAGTCGATTTACCATCTGGATCAAAATCTATAGGTTGCAAGTGGGTATTAGGAGGAAAATGTGGACGATACTCTTAATACCTTTAACGTTAGGTTAGTGGCTAAAGGATATCGACAAAAAGAAGGAATATATTACTTTGACACATATGCACCAGTTGCACGAATAACATCAATTATGATTATGTCCGCTTTAGCTTCAGCCTATGATTTGCATATACATCAAATGGATGTTAAAACGACATTCTTAAATGAGGATCTAGATGAGGAGGTCAATATGGAACAATTTAAAGGTTTTATTCTACCCGGAAATGAGGATAAAGTGTGCAAGATAATAAAATCCTTATATGGATTTAAACAAGCACTAAAGAAGTGGCACGAAAAATTTGATTTAGCAATAATGTCTTTTGGATTCACACATAATAGTATTGATAAATGTTTATATTCAAAAGTTTGTAATAATCATGTTGTGCTCATTTGTTTATACATGGATGACAGGTTGATTATGAGCAATCAAATGCAAGGTATAAAAGAAATAAAGATGTTTCTATCTTTCACTTTTAAAATGAAATATTTTGGTCAAGTGGATACCATACTAGGTATCAAAGTCACCAAAACTAGTGGGGTTATTTGTTGAGCCAATCACGTTATGTTGAAAATGTGATTAATAAGTTTAAACATTTGAACATTAAAAAGGATAATACTCCATTCAATCTAAGTTTAACACTTGTAAAGAATGATAAAAGAGATATAGCACAACTTGAGTATGCAAGTGCTATCGAGAGTCTAAAGTATACTGTGCAATGTACAAGACCCGACTTAGCATTTGCAATTAGTAAACTTAGTCGGTTTACTAGCAATCCAAGTAAAGAATATGAAAATGCTATCAGAAGGGCTATTGGTTATTTGAAGAAAACCAATTATCTAAATCTTCAATATTCTAAATTTCCGGTAATACTAAAAGGATTTACCAATGCTAGTTGGATATCTAGTGTTGGTGAGAATAAATCAACCTTAGGTTGGGTATTTACCCCTAAAGGAGGTACGGTCTCTTAGAGACTCAAGAAATGAACATGTATTACTATTCAACTATAGAATCCGAATTTGTGGCATTGGCTAAAATCGGAAAAGAAGTTGAATGGCTTTGGGATTTAATGTATGAAATTCTATTGGGAGAAATGAATAACTTTTCTATATCTGTCTTGTGTGATAGTCAAGCCACTTTAGCTAAAGCATACAATGAAGTGTATAATAGTAAGTCTAGACATATGATTCTAAGACATGATTACGTGAGAAAATTAATCAAAGATGAAATAATTTCACTTGCTTATTTGAAGTCAAATAAAAATTTGGCTGATCCATTCGCTAAACTGCTCACAAGAGAATTAGTGCGAACAACAACTAGTGAGATTAAAACTCTATAATTAAATCCACCAATGACGGCAACCCTACCCAACTATACTAACAAGTATACTTCAGGTTTAAAAGGTAATAAGTCATTCGATAAGTGAATAGATTCAACACTTATTTTTTCTTTTAAACTCTATTCTAGGTTACAAGTGATGGTTGTCACGAATAGGAGGGTTGAGTTTCATAACTCTTAATAAAGTTCAGATCTGTGGATTAAGCCTATGTTTGACACCCATTTTGGGTAAAAAAATTGGTTTTGAATAGTGATTGATGGAAGAATGTGTGGTTAAAAAGTAAGGAGAATTTTTAGGTTTATGTATAATGTTATTTTATTGATAGAATGTGTGGTTGAAATAAAGAACGAGAAAAAAAATGAGAATGAGAATGGAAAAAAAAAATGGGTGTCAAACATAGCCTAAATATATCTAAAAGTAATAAAGATATCGCAATAACTTTACCTATATAAATTTCGAAGTGGTGTTATATCAATAGAGAGTTGGAGTTTCTCCCTT
The DNA here is from genome assembly GCA_903798395.1 of Fraxinus floribunda. NCBI lineage: Eukaryota > Viridiplantae > Streptophyta > Magnoliopsida > Lamiales > Oleaceae > Fraxinus > Fraxinus floribunda. Next base: position 8,461 of record CAIGRS010217260.1, on the reverse strand, counting down.
AAAAGTAAATGAATAGGAGAAGCGCATGCCATAAAAGCGCTAAACGAGATTATGTGGAACTTGGAGCACTTGATACTTGTGTGTATGATTTCACCGGTATCATCACAAGGAATAATACCTAGGATTTCAATTATTATTTTGTGAGATTTATACTAAAGTTGGATTTAAATCGAAAGATATTCATACTTTATGCATGAGTGTCGTTAAACTTGAGTTTGTACTAATTTAATATTTGAACAAGTGGGCGATTGTTGGATATTGTTCAAATTAACAATGGGGGGTGATTTTGAAAGTGATGGAAGAGGTTAACCATGATAAAAACAAATGAAAATAAAATGAGAACAAAAAATGGTGTAGACCGAAAAATGGCTTGGGCTTCTGGCTGGACTTGTGTTGCAAACATAGTGGCCATTTTGTTGAACTGGCCGAGCATTCAATTTTGAACTAGGTGGACATCTAATACAAAAATTTGTCCGTTGAGGTTTTGAGTTCTGGTGTCGTCTTAAAGGGTTTACAATATTTTAGCTTGGTTTTTGTACCTTTTTGTGCATGGTGATTATAATTTTATGGAAAAATCTATACGTACTTACACAATATCCCGAAATGTTTACTTTCTGCTGACATGGCACACTCCTTTAGTCAAACATAACAACAGCTTGGGGGAAAGGAAAATCACGTGATAACCCATCTCCCTTTCCCTTTCTCCTTTACACTCCCAAAACTGCAGATTTCACCTCCTACCCTTGCACTCCTCTCTCACGATCCATGTAATCATCGGTACACCGACGGTGAAGTCAAACCTATGAAATCCTCCGACGAATTTATTGCGGGGTCACTTGAGATCAATCCTCCGCCGAATTTGGGTCGAAGTGAAGCCAGTGAAATCAATCCTCCGACGAATTTATTGCGGGTCGCCTGAGATCTTGCTGGAACTGTGAAATCGCCGGAACATTTTCTGTGAAATCAACCTTGAGTACTGAAGTTAAACTTGTTGACCTTTAGGAAAATTTACAGTAGTTTCCATTCCATAATTTGTTCCTTACATGCTTGTTTAGATTTTCTTTTACTATCAGTTAGAACTCCTTCGAGATAGCTATGTATCAGTTCAATTTAAACCTTCGGTATAGTTAGCAGTGTTTGTATGAATTGCCATCTGCAAAGTGTGATAATTCCCAATTTAGTATGCTGTAACTGATTTCTTTTTATATGATTTCATGGCCAGAATAGTTGTGGTAGACTCTCTTTTATCATTACAGGTAACTAAATGGTTTTAGCTTAATGGTTGGCAAATGGCTGCGTGTAGGGAGGATCTTGGATATGTTCAAAGGCACTATATTCTCTAACTACTTTTTATTTCATATATTCTATCAGACTAGATACATTTGAGTTCTAACACTTGAACATTCATAGGTAATTTTCGCTAATATGCTTTTGGCTTATGTTTGCAAGCCACACCCAATCCCCTCCAGTTAAACAGCACTTCACCACATGTCAAACCTCCCACTTCACCACCAGTTAAACCTCCCACTTCACAACACAGTCAACAATCAGCCCTTTACCACCAGTTAAGCTTCCCACTTCTGGCCATATAATGAAGATTAAATTGAAAACATCTTACCCATGTTGTCGTCGGCGTAGGAGTTGCCGGCTTCCCCTTCATCTCCGTCGTCAGCGTGTGGGGGGAAAAAGAAATGGGGTTCGCCGACGTGTAGTCGTCGTCGTCTAAGTCTCCGGCTACGTCGACTGAGTTTTCAGGTTGCTCCATTTTCGTGATAGCTTCTTCACTGCGGAGGAGGCGACTGGAAATGACTGGACTTATAATTGGGTTTTTCTTTTCTTTTTTCTTTTTTTATTATTTATATTGCTGTGTTGAATTTTCAATTCCCAGCCACATCAGCATTAAGTGAAGGATGTAGTAAAGCTGTGAGTACGTCTAGCACTATCCTAATTTTATATATGTGAGTGAACATATCACAAATATCAAATTGATTACATAGCATCCAAAATCTAAGATCAATCCGAGTTTTTATAATTTTGTTTTTTAATTCCCCTTTTCAAGTTTTGTTTTCTTGATTCTTTTTCTTTTTTTATTATTTATATTGCTGTGTTGAATTTTCAATTCCCAGCCACATCAGCATTAAGTGAAGGATGTAGTAAAGCTGTGAGTACGTCTAGCACTATTCTAATTTTATATATGTGAGTGAACATATCACAAATATCAAATTGATTACATAGCATCCAAAATCTAAGATCAATCCGAGTTTTTATAATTTTGTTTTTTAATTCCCATTTTCAAGTTTTGTTTTCTTGATTCAAACTTGAATTAATATACTGCTTATTTGATAGCGCGGAATCGTGGATTGCTCGTGATAAAATAGTATTAAAGAAAAATAAATTAATTACTCAATAAATTGTTCGATTCTATTTAATAAGGCATATTCAACATGCCCTTAGGGTCTTGAATAGGACTCAAAAAGTCTTTTTCTTGCCAGGTTAGTCGGTATGATTCAAGTTTTTCTTATAAAACTCGCTCAATGTAATTATTTGAACAGAATCTTACAAGCATAGAATCAAATCTAGCTATTCTCAAGCTCGAGGTAACCTGAGCCATTGAATGAAATACAGGATCGAAATACACGATTTCAGATCAATTCACAAGTTGATTTCCCATATAGAAAGACAATGCCGGGTTGGATTTTTCAGCATGACAACCTATGAGGACTAACCCGGACTCTATATTTCTAGATCAAGGATCTGAATAGGATTCAATTGAACAAACTGATTTCTTGATTGCCATCTTAAGACAAAAGGGCAATTGCATACTGTCCCTATTTTGTCCCAAAAAACAGATGGGCAAAATGCAAAATGTCCCTTTATTAAAAAAATAAGCAAATTATTTTTCTCAAGTTTTTGTACAGTAGAAAATATAGATACATATTGAGAAAGATAGGACGGGGTGCCAGCCCGTGCAAAATTGCTGTCACCACAAATTCTCATTCTATAGATAGAAAGCATTGAACTACTTGATAGTAAAGTGTCCTAAAATAGCATGTTTAGAAAAGGGCAAGGGTTTTCCTGTCACCCGATGAATCAAAAGGCCATTTATTCTTTCATTTCGTGCACAAAGCATGATTTATGGGACAACCAGGGGTCTTCCAAGCAGTAAAAAATTTCTGGTATCGACGGAAAATATTAATAAACATTGTCGTGCAAAAGATTGACTTAGAGAAACATTTTTCATTTCACAGACAATTCAATTTCTAACACCACTATGAAAAAGCCACTAATGCTGAGATTTAAGAACGTTAATGTCAAACAAGAGCTACAAGAATATTAATATAATTTTCAGGAACTAACCAGAATGTGGTTCAATCCTCTGCATACATACCTTAATGGAAGAACAACTCGATACTTCCGTCTTCCAAGTTAAAGATTCACATATCATGGCAGGCCACTATTAGCCTAGCGCACTATTTTGCTAGTTTTCAGGGTTACTGCTCAATCAACCGTCCATCAGTTCTTTTGCAAGCCAAGCCAGGAGCAATGCTCGTCTATTCTAGCCCAGTAATCATCAATGAAGTAAATTTCATCCACCTCGCAGTCTGGATCAAATATTCGCCTTCCTGCCATTTTTTTCCGAGTATTCCATACTTGATGTGATAGACCAAGTCCCAGTGCAAAAACGGATAGTCATGACAAACAAAGTCACAGCATGTCTCAACTTTGATCTTAAAGTCCAGTCTGTTCTCTTGTTAAATATTTTAATTCTTTGAATATCTTTATGCAGTACACAAAATATAAGATTTACACGAGATGTATGAAAATAAAATGTCAGGGCTACCAGAAGTTGGACGGGCAGAATTTTACTTATCAAATTTCACACGTCTAAGCAGTGCCAACCTCTTTCCAATTAAAAACGTTAGTCTGTACACAACTCTCTTTGTACTCGCAGTAGCATTTTCTCAAGCAGCAGTACATTCTGAGTTCACTGCCGCATGGACATAAATTCAAATTCACGGATGCCCATGACATTACTCAATTGTAAGTGCAATTTCACACCCTGCAGAAAAATATTTCAATAAATTCATGATTTTAGTGAAACAAATGCAACTCATTGGAATATAACTAGAAAGTTATCATTAGTAGTATTGAAATGTGAGAAATTAGATGAATTTATAGAAAAAACTTTGATCTCTTACAATGAAGGTATCCCCAAGTTTTACCGTCCACGGTTCCGAGGACGTGGAACATTTGGTAGAGATTTTAGGTATGTAAGATATAATATACATACAGAAGGCTTCAGTATTCACATGGAGTAAATTGAATAATACCACCACTATATTCTAACCAACCCCGCCCATCGTCTCATAAATTTTCACAAATCAATTGCAAGTGCCACCTAAGAACAAACTGGCATATCTAAATGGCACTCGCACATGCTGTCTTCTTGATGGACGCAGTAAAAATGGTATACCATTGATCACCTAACAGTCATGCAGAACAACTTTATAACAGCATACCGTGGTATCATTTGAACAATTGAAACATTTAGGAGTGCCATCAACTTGCATCATATATAGTATCAGACTGTTGGCCTCAGATGGAAAACACCTAATGAACAAGTAAACAATGCTAAAGATCAGTGGAACACAAAAGTATTTTTCCTTTTAGTGGTACATTGGAGTGTTCAAGTCCCTTAAAACAATGAGGAACTCTCAAACTAGGGAAGCCTCCAACATTTGGTGCAAGAAAAGGATTCAGCCCATGTTATATAATTGTTGGACAAATACGCTCTTACATCCAGTTTTCTAGCCTATTTTCATTATTTTCCCAATTTTAGTCATCCAATGAACTTCAATTTTTTTTTTCATATTATTATATTAAGCTGTTATGGTTTCTACTCTACATTGATCCCAAAATGTCCTCCAGCATGTTAAAATTAGAAAAACAAAAAACACATTTTCAGTGCCCCCGAGTGTCCAAAATGTGTTTGACACCTTTGCAGCATGGACACTACGGCCTGGGAGGGGAGAGCACCTATTCTCCCTCCAAAATCTCATAATTTTGTAACTTCTTCATTCCATCTTCCCTCGCTACTGAATCATGAAACATCTCAATTCCCTGATAAATAAAGACAGAGTCTTTCAGAGAGTATTGCATCCAAAGAGGCTGCTCTGTCTATAAGCCAGCTAGTACCAGAATGGCAATCCAAGGAAATGAATTACACAAATTAACACAACAAATTCATATCCATAGACATACCCCAGATGTAATTTTTTAAATATTATAATCACCCCAACAGAAGACCCCAAAACGCAGTAAATCTGGGAGAAAAACAAACCATTATCAAGCTGTATCACATCTCATACATTGCCCTTGATCAATAATAATCAGCCTTCCAATGCATATGAAGGAACCTTGAATAAATTAGCTAATTGTTAGTAAGATTAATGTATAATATAGAATAAGAGCAACTTTAATCACAATAACTTGATCATTCACAATACAATATTGAGACTGGCCAGCAGTACAGTGCGTACATCAGATAAAGGACAACATCCAGATGAACTTGTGAGAAAGAATATTGGATGATGGGTGCACGTAAGGTACAGAACAGTGGATTAGGAATATGATGGAACCAGATTGTTATTCTCTAAGTATGTTCAACAGGCATGCCAATCTCAAAAAGTTTAATAATCCAATGGTTCATCAATTCTTAACCATTTCTCAGGCTGTATTAAATGTAGATACAAGTATCTACAATCATAAAAGAGCAATATCTATTTCTAAAGAAGTTTCAGTCGGGTAAAATCTGAAACATATAAGCAAAGCTTATCTTGTAATACAAGCAGCGATGAGATATCTCCAATGGCCATAAATTAGAATCGCTTCTGGTATATTAAAAAGAACAAAGATGTTTCACTAAAATTGTGCAAATAACTTCTCTGTGACAGTTCAACGGAGTAAATGCCTAGATATGGTAAGATTCTTATGACAAGGGAAAGACTACTTGACTATCGGTCACTCAATATGCTATAGTAAACTATGGACTTGTAATTATTGAATCCTTACTTAGCATCACAGCAATGATCGGGGATATGCATGAAAAACATATTCTGCGAGCTTATTGCAAGCACAAATCCTTTATTCAATTCGGCTTAGAAGTAAATTCCCCACACGATATACATTTGAAAACAGCTTGAGCGACTGAGCGACAGAAAAGAAGCAAATGAAAATTAAATGCATGCCTTCTTATACCTCAAACATGTTTTCATCTGGAAAACAAGATCCTTCATGTTTAAAGCTACGAGAAAGATCACAACGAAGAATCCTCAGCTTTCCTTCCTGCAGTATTTAGAATTTAGAAGAAACCCATAGAGTACAAGATCAAACTAGAGATTCTTGACACAATTTTGTTGTTTACCTTGGTTCCATATACAAGTCCACCCCCTGCTGAAGGATGGAAGCAAGCAACATTGACCTCATCCTCTGCACTGGGAAGAACTCTCACAAGTTTCATATCAGAAACTCTGTAAATCTGAGAGATAAAGCAAACTCTGAGAGGAGTAATCAAGACACCGATAAATAACAATAGCTTCAGAGATTAGTCAGTGTGCTCTAGTCCTGTGTGGACTTCGTATATCTCCATATAATGAAACAAAAAGATTTGAGAAGAAGAATATACAGATAACCAATACTTGAAGAAGGTAACAATTTCTGGTGAATATATTGTTGAACATAGTCTCCTGAGTGATCAAGCATTTAGTACAGACAAAGTCCTACCATCACACATCATAAGGTAGTGTGTCTTGCTACACAAATCTTAGTATTCAACGTCAACAATATCATATTCTTAGTTAAACACTCAATTTCAACAAAGATTACTTCCCTGTGGATAACACAACGGTTGCTAAAGATGATTAAGGGGGAAAATAATGGCTCAAGAACACCTAGTCGTAGAATTTAAAATAGATGATCTTGGAAGAGTGAAGTACTTCTTGGACATTGAAGTGGCTCATTCAAAGAGTAGTAAATTCATATCATGGTAGATATATGTTCTTGATTTGGCATATGCCAAAATGTGAGCATTCAACATTTCCATTAAACAGAATCACAAACTTGTGATGTTGAGGAGACAATTGAGATATGTATTGAAGGACGCAGGCTAATTGAAAAACTGATTTACTTATCCTTTAGCACACTGGATATAGCCTATGGCACGAATCTTATAACTCGAGAGTCAATTTATGCATTCCAACAAGAAAGTCGTCTTAAAGCACTTTACTGATTTCATGAATACTTGGAATTCAACCCTTACAAAGGGTATTTTGTTTAAAAAGAGTATGAAGTTAAGATTGGAAGTATACGCTGAAGTAGATGAGGATGATCAACATCAGACATAGTAATTCGAATGCACATGAGAGGTAGCTTGGTTACTTGGAGAAGCAAGAGGCAAGGAGTCGAGACTAGATCAAATGCACAGGCAGATTTCAGAACCATGGCACATGAAATATGTGAGCTTCCTCGTAAGGATTATTCTAGATGAAGTCAAACGGGAAGGAAAAATGAAGTTGTAATATGACAACGTGCCAATTATCAATATTGCAGACAATTGTGCCTAGCTAAAGGGTAACCATGTGGCAGTTGACATACACTTCATCAGAGAAAAGTTTGACAATGGCTTGACATACACTCCCTATGTTATAATGGATGCAGAACAGACAGACATCTTGACTAAATGGCTTCCAATTCGAGCATTCAAAATTATCACAAGCAAGATTGTCGAATGGACAATATATTTTCTCCAAATTGCTGGGGAGTGTTTACACATCAGAATCCCCTAGGAATAGGGAAGGTCAAAGGTTGATTGTTAATTGTGTATCAAATTTAGGAAATTAGAATCCCTACAAAAAAGGGAAGTCAAAGACCGACTGTTAGCTGCTTTCAAATTTAGCCCTTATTTAACTGTTAAAACAAAACGTTTTTTCAAATTCATTTTCAACCACATATTCTCACAATAAAATATTTTGCACGTAAATCCAAGTTTTTTTCTACTTTTTAACCACATTCTTCAAAAATTAATTATTCCAAAACTTATCTTCCTCAAAAAAACTCTTTTTAATGGTTGTAAAACAGGGCGAAGTACTAATTTCTTCCTATTTTTCCCTTGTAATTTGGAAGTTAGATATTTTTCTTTTTCTATTATATACAAACATTTACAAGATTGCGCAAATTCAATATCCGAAAAATATATTTATACAGCTATTTCAGGTATTGTCCGAAGACAAATTTGGGAATTTCCAAATACAAACACTTAGTTACTTAGATGTTACATTATGAATACAAATTTCAAGAATGTCTTATTGATATAAGATGCCATGTCTCATGTCAGTTCCCTTGTCTCTTAAGGAGAAAACCAGTCTTATGATCACTTCAATTGAGGATTCCTTATGTATATGCT
>CAIGRS010217175.1:0-18171 GCA_903798395.1 Fraxinus floribunda | reverse complement strand
GGATTCAAGACGAGAGACGAATTCACTGCGCTTAGCCGCGTAGGTAGCATGCGTATGAAAAAATTAGGGATTTCAGATTTTTGAATGGGGGGATATCAAAGTCACTGCCTTATGAGTCCTAGCATATTAGTTGGGTTGTGTCAATCAATGAATTATGGATTAATGTATTGGTGTATAGTGTAATTGGACTAGGGCTTGTGAGTTGTGGATTGGGCTGTTCTTGGGTAAGTGATAAGTGTTAGGTAAAAAAAAAAAAACCTCAAACAAAAAATAAAAATAAATTATGGGGTCATTTAACCTCACATGATTCCATGTGGGTCCGCCCCTGATAGATAGTAATAGAGTGATTAATGGGATAACGTTCTTTGATTTTCCATTCAAAAATATGTCATTTATAATACTTCATCCATCCCACAAAGATACACTTGCTTTCCTTTTTTATTTATCTCAAATTATAGATCATTTTCCTTGTTAAAAATACATTTGATTCTTTAGTTTTCTATTATGTTCCTAGTTAACATGTATTGTCATCAACGAATACTAATATGAACTACTCCTATTTAAACATTATTTAATGTAATGGTATATTAGGAAAATATAAGTAAAAATTATATTTTTAACTGTATTAATTACATTTCTTAATCTAACTAACATATTTTTATAAGACGGGGAGTGTATCTTCTCTTATCCTCCTCAAGTCATCTCCAACCTTTGCATTGGGTATACCACACAAATGATTGTCTTTTGAAAGAAAACTTTAAAAAATAGTATCTAACTTACTTCATCATAATATTATGTATCTAATACATAATACTATACATTATAATTTTATACTAAATTATTTATATAGCCTAATCATGACATGCATCAATTGTTATTTTTCCATACTTGATAATCATTTGAAAACTCTTTTCTACATATTCACTTTCAACCACACATTCATATATTATATACGTAAATTCAAAATTTTTCCATACTTTTTAGCCACATATTCTTCTAAAAATCACTATTCAAAATTTTATTTTTATCAAATAATAGCTATCAAACATGGGCTTAAATTATGGTCATTAATGAATTGAAACGGAAGTCAACAGTATTGGGTTGTGTGCCCATATAGTATAGTTCTGCTGATAAAAATAACATTATTCTTATATTAAATAAAATTGTTTTTGTTTCATTTATTGTTTTTTTATTTAATTATTGTCTATTGAGCATGCGAATTAAAGTGCCTATAATCACAAGTGATAATATAAGTTGGATACTTGCTTTGAAAAGTATAGTGTGGCACAATATATATTTTGATCATAAATAATTTGTTCACTACTTATGTATAAGGGTTGGCATATTGTACCAAGAGGTTGTAGTGTTGTTCGATTCACTATTCATGTTTGTGATTTGTTCTTATCACAGAAATAGTTAAATGTGACACTAGTACATTTATAGTGTATTGAATGGACCACGTGTCGAGTTTAATTCTATAGCATGACCATGCGAAGAATTAAATTCCACTTGATTGCTGTGTATTTCATCTAAATCCCTTGACAGAATTATGTATATATAGTATGAATGGATCACGTGTCAAGTTTAATTCTATAGCATGACCGTGTGAAGAATTAAATTCCACTTGACTGCTGTGTATTTTATCTAAATTCCTTGACAGAATTATGTATATCTTTTCGCACTTTTAATGGTTCTTTGATTCATCAATAGGTGAAATCAATTTGATTGGTCAAATATCTCGATAAGATGAGAACTTGAGAATGAGCGAAGTAGAGAACATTGTGTCGGGAACCGTCACCCTAAAAATGGGTAGAGTGACTATTTAAGTTTTTTCTATTGAACGGTTAAAATCTGAGCTTGGTATTTAGAGACGATTAAATTTCGACATATGTGATTTGTTCATATGACCGTTGAAGAAAATTGTACTTAAGTTAGTGAGAATAATGAGGGGCAAAATGGTCATTTATGCTCGTACCTAATTATCGAATCTCAAACGGGGATAGAATACATATACGACAGCTCAGATGAAAATATTACAAATTTATTAGGTTCTGTAATTTTATATATTTCGAGAGTTTAGTCTTTTGCTTTTAATGGAAAAAGTAAAAACTAATAATTAGATTGGGTGGTCTAGGGTCGACCAGACATGATCTAATTATTGGAGTTTGAAAAATATATGTCCGATTAGGTCCCTGTGGTAGTTCTATAAAGTAATTGAACTCAATTACTTTAATTATAATAGTTTTGGACTTAANGGTCTAGGGTCGACCAGACATGATCTAATTATTGGAGTTTGAAAAATATATGTCCGATTAGGTCCCTGTGGTAGTTCTATAAAGTAATTGAACTCAATTACTTTAATTATAATAGTTTTGGACTTAATTGTAATTACAATAAAGTTTTGTACTTGTAATTACTATAAAAGTTGAAAACTTAATTGTAATTGTAATTGAAATTCTAGGATCACACATGTAATTAAATGTAAACTAATTTGATTTGGACTTTAATTAAAACTCCTAGATTTTAATTAAAACTTTTATTTGATATTGGAATTATTATTCTACATGGATTGGGACATCTTTGATCTCTATAAATAAATATTAGATGGACATAAAAATCATACTAGAATCATAATATATAATTTCATAGTGTTCAAATTGGAGAGAGAGAGAGAGAGTATTTTCTTGTTGTCCAATCCAATAGTTAGTTTCTTGATTTAATTAAAGAAGGTGTCCGCCCACCCATCAGTGTGGTCTTGACTTTGGAAAATATCATAAAAGAGTTGGAGGTTTGAAGCATCAAGTTCATGCAATTAAAAGACTGGAAGCCCGTGATCCAAAAGGCTGAAAGTTCGTTATTCAGAATTAATTCAAGAATTAGCCCATGTTTGGTACGCATTAAAATTTTCATTCTCATTCTTCTACTCATTTTCAACCACACATTTTTAAATAAAATAATATTTTCCATCATATCAATAATTTTTCCTTCTTCAACCACATATTCTTCATCAATATACTATTTCAGAATACATTCTTCTAAAATAATGTAGCCCAAACACATAATCATCAAGTTTATGAGCTAGTTTGGTAGAGATTAAAATCGGATTAAAATTAAAAAATTAGCCGTTATTGTTGACTTTTATTAGACGAGTTGGACCCAATAACGGCTATATTTTCAATTTTAATTGAATTTTAATCGGTACCGAACAGGCCCTATGTAAAAAATTAGAATCCCTAATTCTTGATATAATATATACGTGAATATCTAAACGATCTTGTTTATAAAATTAAATATTTTTTTTAAAAAATTTATGGATAGTTCCGCTTCCACATTCCAACAACTGGTATCATAGCGATCTAGAATGTTCATGTTATTTTTGAATCTCGATTGCATGTTCTAGTCGAACGATATTTAGGAATACTTTATTATGTGATGATTGAATGATTGAATTATTTTTAACTGTGATCCAATTATTTGTGGCCAGTTCTTGATGTAATTTGTTATTTCGAGTCTGTAACAAGAAAGGTGGATTACGACTCCATCATCTTGATTTAATTTTCTTTTCAATTAAATTCAAAATGGTGAGCCTACGAGACATAGAAATTATGTAATTCTTGTAATTATGTGGATCTTGTAAATCGATTGAAGATTGAAGACTTGGAAGACATATTAAAGAAGATCAAGAAATTACATAAAAAAGGAAAAAATTAGAGCACAGCAGATTTGTTGGAGACAACTGTCTGCTACGGCAGACATATTTTTGATCTACGTGGAATTCTTTCCTGTACGGTTCGAGTTGCCTTTTGTTTCAGATTCGTATTTGCGATTTAGATCTGATCTAGATAAGTCAAATTAGATATTATTTTTATAAGTACAATGGAGAAGTCCTATTGCTTTTGGATTGCTATTGTTGGATCCTTGGAGATTTTTTGGGCTTAGATTAAATATTGGGCTTGGGTCCAATTAGTTTTTAATTTAATTCTTGAGTCATGTAAGGTCACAAATAATTGTTAATTTATTGCTCACGAATGTTTTAAATTATTGTTTGAAATATTATGGTTCTAGATATCATGACAAATATATTTATTTGTGAGATCGCTCACTATGAATATATATCATTGAACACCAATTTTTCCTTGATTAATTTAATTTAGATTAAATTTTTTTGGATGGAAAAATAGTAATAATTGAACTGTATGTTAATATGATTAATGTGAACGGTTGGTAATTAAAATCCATTACTTTAAAAATATTGAGTGGGAGAAGGTGTTTATTTAAATAAAAATCCATGGTCTCATTTGGTCAATCCACAAGCAAAATAACATGTTTACCTCGTGCCGGTATTGCAACAAACTCCCTATAGGAGGGCCGCGTTGTTCGTTTTACTTGATTGGATTTCTTTATGATAAGATCATCTAGATAGAATATAATTTGTGATAATCCTATAGATGACAAAATTATTTTCAAGTATTTAGAGATTGAGATAAAGGTTATACACTCAAATCAGACTTATCTACAAACCTCCTATAGAGGCTCTTGTTTATAATTTTGGTGACCAAAAAAAAAAAAAAAAACGATACTAGGCTGAATATAGACATTTGTTGTCAGTTATAATTTGTCTAGTTGGAGGGTCTCAACTTGATCAGTGGACACAATGACTTTTCCTATAGAGAGGCATGTCGGATCACATTGATCGATTTATCGTTGCATTATTGTAGTTAGATGGATTTATATATGCATTCATGTATCATATGCTAAATTATTATTCGCTGCTCAATTTTAATATGCAATAAATGGTTATTTTTTAGCAAAATGTCTCTTAGCGCATTTTCCATTATTCTAAAACAAAACAAACTTGTCAGGGATAATTATGTGGATTGAAACCGTAATTTGACATTTGTGCTTATTGCCAAAAAATTTGATTTTGTGCTCGAGGATGAAAGTCACGAAGAACCTATTGAGACAATAGGCAAAGCCAAGAGAGCTGCGTATGATAAGTGGATCGTGACGACAAGATGGCTCGTTGCTGCATTTTGAAATCAATGTCAAACGTGTTCAACAAAAGTTTGAAAGTCAAGAGACCTCTTCAAATGTCATGTTTGGACATCAAAGTGGAAGGGCTTGTTTTGGGGCCATTCGTACCTTGCAGAACATCTGCATGAAACCTGGAATGTCTGTGAATGATCATATGTTGACTATGATTGCACACTTCAATGTGGCGAAAAAATTGGGTGCAACTATTGATCAGGAAACTCAAGTTGATATGGTATTGAATTTTTTATCTGATACGTTTTCACAATTTATTGTGGACTATCACTTGCACAAGATAGACATGCCATTAACCTAGTTGATGAATGAGTTGCAAAATGTGGAAAGTGGTCTTAAGGGTAAGAGTGGTCATGCTCATGTGGCAATTGCTAGCTCCTCTATTTCCAAGCCAAAAGGCGAGTTGGAAAGAAAAGGAATAGATCTTACAAGAAGCTAGATAGCAACAAAAAGCTCAAACCAAATGGAATGCCTAAAGGCAAGTGTTTCCATTGTGGTCGCAAAGGAAAACTTGAGAATGAGTGAAGTAGAGAACATGAATTTGTGTCGGGAATCGTCGCCCTAAAAAATAGGTAGAGTGACTTCTAAAATATTTTCTGTTGAACGGTTAAAATCTAAGCACAGTATTTAGCGACGGTTAAATTTCGATATATGTGATTTGTTCACAGGACCGTTGAAGAAAATGGTACTTAAGTTAGTGAGAAGAATTAGATGGGCAAAACGATCATTTATGCTCGTACATAATTATCAAATCTCGAACGGGAATAAAATACACATACGACAGGTCAATGGAAAGTATTACAGATTTATTAGGTTCTGTGATCTTATATATTTCGAGAGTTCAGTTATTTGCCTTTAGGCTATGTTTGATATGCATTAAATTCCTTGGAACTTGGAATTTCTTTTTCATTTCCCACCAAATGTGTTGTTTGATGTGCCAAAAATTGCTTGGAAAATGTTTTCTCTCCCCAAGGCTCACGCGCCTATTTTCATGGTTTTTGGGGAAAATCAATTCCAGTTGACTGCACGTATTTTTTTTTTTGTTTTTTTGTTGTATTTTTGCAATGGAAACAAATTTCATAACCAAGTGTAAAAAAAAAAAAAAAAAATCACTTTCATAGACAATTTTGATGCAAATGAAGGCCAAACGAACACTAAATTTTGATTAAAAAAATGATTTTTTAGGAAACATTTTTTTTTTTTTAATGGAAACGAATTTTATAATCAAGTGTGGAAAAAAATATCACTTTATGGACAATTTTGATGCAAACGAAAGCCAAACGAACACGAGATTTTAAAATCTTTCAGGTAGAAAATTATACCAATCAAATACACTTAATTAACAATTCACTGAAAAATAATTTCTAGGCAATTACTTTCCCTAGAATTCATTTTCTTTCCACCCATTTTCCACCACAATCAAACGGACCCTTAGTGGAAAAAGCAAAGACTAATAATTAGATTGAGTGGTTTAGGGTCGACTAGAGATAATGTAATTATTTGAGTTTGGAAAATATGTGTCTGATTAGGTCCTTACGGTAGCTCTATAAAGTAATTGAACTTAATTACAGTAATTATAATAGTTTTGGACTTAATTGTAATTATAATAAAGTTTTGTACTTACTTGTAATTACTATAAAAATTTTAAACTTAATTATAATTGTAATTGATGTTCTAGGTCACACATGTAATTAAATGCAAATTAATTGGATTTGAACTTTAATTAAAACTCTTACTTGGATTTTAATTAAAACTTTTATTTGATATTGGAATTATTATTCCACATCGATTGTGACATCTTTTATTTCTATAAATAGAGATTAGAGGGACATAAAAATCCTACAAGAATCATAATACATAATTCCATAGTGTTCAAATTTGGAGAGAGAAAAAGTGAGAAAAATAATATTTTCTTATTGTCCAATTCAAGAATTAGGTTCTTGGTTGAATTAAAAGAATGTGTTCGCACACCCATTGGTGTAGTCTTCACTTTGGCGAATATCATAAAAGATTTGAAGGTTTGAAGTATCAAGTTCTTGCAATTAAAAAGACTAGAAGCTTATGATCCAAAAGGTTGGGAAGTTCGTGATTCAGAATTATTTCAAGAATTAATCATCATATTTAGGTAAAAAATTCGAATCCCTAATTCTTGATATAACATACACGTGAACATTTAGATGATCTTATTTATCTAATTAAATAATTTTTTTTTAAGTTTGTGGATAATTTCGCTCCGCATTCCAACAAACATTACGTTTAGGATCGAAGTCAATTATTCCTCTAGCAACAATTCATGGAGTAAAATGTTTTGAACAACCTCAACTTCTTTCAATCGTAAATTCGGATTGATTTTGGATAAGAAACAACTTTTGGACGTATTTAATAATGCAAAATTGATCGGTTCCACTTTTTTTTCCCCCTACGGTTGTCCCTTAATTATGTAGCATTATAGTTCGAAGTCTTGGACAAGATTTAGAACTTACAAGTGAATCAGAAATTGGACCGTTTATAAATTTAGAACTTCAATTTCTTTTGCTGCAGAGAAAGAAAAGAAATGAATTATTTCAAAATCGACACTAACTTCTTTTATTGAATTGGTCCTCTCGAAACAAAATTTACTTGATTGATACATAACATCTAAGTACACTTCAGTTTAATTTTACACAGATTTCAATATTCTAATCTAGAAGAATATCAGAAAAATAGAGGCTGGTAGCCCCACAAATTTTCATTAGAAAACGAGTAAAGATTTCAAGAAGAAAGTTGCTGTAGAAAATGAACTATACAACCCTGATAAAGTCAAGATTCGTTTTTCATATTTCATCTATTCATTGAATCAACAGAAACAAAAATTAACAACCTTAGTATTATATTCATATTAGTAATCATATCTCAAATTGTCCAAATCAAAGTCACCAAGATTATTCAAACCCTTCAATCAAACTTCAACCTTTGTTTGATATTGTTGTATCCTTTAACGATATGAGCTATGACTCTCGTCACTTTTATTATTACTCCCTCCGTCCTATAAAAATGGTCTTGATTTCCTTTTTCATCTATCCCAAATTATAAGTCACTTCATTGTTGAGAATACAGTTAATTTTTAATATGATGTTTTTTTATCAACAAATATAAACTACTATTATTTAAATCATTATTTAACATAAGAGTATATTAGGAAAAATGTATGAAAATTTATATTTTTAACTATATTACTTAAATTTTCTTAATCTTTATGAAAATGGAAGCAAGTCTATCTTTGTGGGAATGAGAGAATAATTAGACATGGTAATTAGCCGGCCTATGAGCTTACCTCATTAACTTAGTTGGAAATTTGATTAGTTGAATTGATTGTATTCAAATTTTCAATTCACACCCGCTATTAGTGGGCAATTTGCTTAAATTAATGAAATTTAATTTCTACTTTGCTTCCAAAAACAAAAATTCAGAGTCAATTACATGAATACTCCCGTATTCCTACATTCTCATTGCTAGATCCACAAAGATCTACAGAGAAGACCCTCTAAACTAATCCATCAAGATAGTGTAAATGGAACACATCACATTATGTATAGCTACTAAGTCAAAAATGTCTGCAATAAGAAAGGGAAACCATGTTGGCAACTAGTGTGTACTTTTCTCATATGTGGAACCAGCACTAAAGAAGTCAGTCCTTTTTTGACATGTCAAGGCCCACACACAATTAGCCTCTTTCGGAGTCGACAAGATGATTTTTCCATCACGCTCAAAATTTATTGCTACATCCACTCAAAAGATTCAGATCAAATAGTTTAATAATCTCAATACAGACGGGAAACTTTAGTATACATACAAATAGGGGAAAATTCATTGAATTACCCTCTTAAGCAATCAGAGAATTAAAAAGTTCATCATAGTATATGGAAAGTTATACACATTAAGAGATAACCACATAATATAACACCACAGAAGAAGAGTAATAATATTTAGTATCATAGTAGTGCTAAAAAAATATTTTATGTGGCTCGAATTTGACATGATTAAATGAATCACTTAATTCTACTTTTAATCGAGATTATCACTTAGAGCTATACCCAAACTAATGTTGTAGCACCAATGGGGTTAAACAACATTAATTATTCACATGAGAAACATCACAAAGGTAGAAAAAGAACTGCTCACATATTTACAAGATCTGTGTCTGTGTGTTTGAGAGAGAGAGAGAGAGAGAGAGGTGGGTGACAGATAGAGGGTGAGCACCTATAGCTTCAAGCATGGATTATATCATGCAAGAAAACACCATTTGTGCTCACTCTCTTCTGTCACCTCCCTTAATTACCCTTTTGACTCAAGATTGTGCCATTCTTGGGGGACAGGGAACCCTGATTTTGAAAACCCTCCATAGTATAGCAATAATAAGAGGCTATTGCTGCATAGGAACCCTAATTTTGGGAACCCTCAATTGCCCTAAAGTGTGTACACTGTTCCATTAGAAAGGAACACTGCTTTTGATTTGGTATGTGAGCAAGTGCTGGTGCGTTGTGCTTTATATAGACTGAAAAAGAGCCGGCTCCATTACGTATGGAATAAATGCGGGCTTATCTTTTTATGGGTCTGTCTAATATTTTATTGGAACACCCCAGATCACCAAACACACACATATACATGTACATACATACATACACATATACATACATAGAGGTTGTTTAATGATCTTGTGACCAAGATCATGATCTTTTCCAGGCTCCATAAATTTCAACTACTTTTATCAATGCATCTTGTAATTCTAAATCTTTTTAAACGGCCAATGGCCATTTCTGATGCTTTATCTGCTGATTATGGTCAACACTGTTTGATGTTTTTCTGAGCGTGAAAATGTTTTGAATGGTGCACATTTTTGGGAGACTAAATCCCAAAAGTTTCATCCATATCTTCACAGTGATGAAGATACTGTTGTAAAGGGTTGGAATTCTTATCACAAATCAAAAGAAAAAAATAAAAAAATAAAAAAACTGGTCAAGGTCCATCTTTGATAAATGTTTCTTGGAGCCACATGATTTCATGTGTTTCTAGGTCAAGACATGGACGTTTGGCGAGTAAAAATTCAATAATCCCGGTCTGTTTGAAGGGTATCAGAGACAAATTATGAGAAGTATTCTTAGAAATTAGATAAATAAAAGGTCGAAATTTGTTTCTCTAGGTCATACAATTAAATGTTGATTTAAAATTCAACAGAAATTTTTTGGTGGAATTATGAACTTGACTTAACTAGAAAGAATATATCATTGAGTGTTATTATTTCTCAATATTCGAATAAGCTCACATTCTAATTATTTATCAGTCATGGCAAGATAATTTTGTGAGATTTATGAATTTTGAAACACAAAATTAATGCATTAGCCTCTTGAACCTAAACCTTAGTACTAATGAAAATTAATTTGAATGTTTGTTCCTTAACCTTTATTCATTTAGTAATTAAAATGTCGCTTTATTGAAGGTCACTTTAATTGACTCTTTGCACCCTAATAAACAAAATGGACTTCATTTTCAATGGCTTGGCTGCTGATAATTAAATCCCCTGATTATTAATTAAAATCTCACTTATTAATTCTATCATTCTATCTTTAATCTTTTTCTATTTGCAACATTCAACAACTGCTACATTTCAAGTAGCCTTTTAAAATTAAAATTTTAATTTTAAACTTTTTTTTACTTACATTGTAAATTTTTTATCTATAAAATGGCAATATCATTGCCTTCAATTTTAGCCCTTGTTTCATAATCATTATTCGAAATTTTTTTTTCTACATACTCATTTTTAATCACACGTTCACACAATAAAATATCTTGAATGTAGACTCAAAACTTTTTCATACTTTTTAATTGTACATTCTTCTAAAAATCACTATTCGAAACATGATTTTTTTTTTTTTTTTTTCACTTAATTGTTGTCAAACAGGGACTTAATAAAACTTCTACTCCTATTATGTAAATCGTTCATTATGATTATCATATACTCTCTTTACTCTTCAGTGTTGAATCGATTATTTATTATTTATTTGTGATTTCATAATTTCTGTTTGTTATAAAACCACTTTGGGAAAAAAAAAAAAACACTTTTCACTATTATCTACTTTTAAATTTGTCATTGCATTGTTATATCATGTAACCTAAAGGCTAGTCCATCATCTTCTTTGGACAAAAATATTTACTCGATTTCTTACCAAACTTTCAAAAATATGACGAAAATGTCAATTATACTACGTCAAATGAAAGAAGAATTAAAGTTATTCTTCTTAACCGAAAAGGTCAGTTATTCTTTCCAAATATTTATTCGATTAACTTACCAAACTATATGTTTAACATTTTCTAAGTTCAACAACGAACGGTCTTGTCAGTTTTCCCTTTAATATTACTATTTATTCTGGTCAATTCACTTTATGACAAATTATTAATTATTTACTAAAAGTTTAAAGGATTAAAGAGCAATTATGATTGAACGGTGTTTGGTTTTAAACAAACGTCTATTCACAAAATAGAATAGGATAATGCAATGTAGTAATATACTGACATTATTTGGTAAATATTGTAAAATGAGTATTACCACGTAGACTAGTGTTAAACTATAGTAACATTATTGAGTAGAATATGATTTTCATTTTGTTGTTTTAATTTTACTAAAATATTGAGAAAGTTTTTCTCTATTTTGCCCAACGTACTGAATCAAGTACAAAGCGGGAAAATTATGTTTTCAAAACGAAAAAAGGTGCATAAATTCACCAATCAATTAAAGTACAAACGCTTTATATTAATTAAATAATTAAATCAATAATAATGTGAAGAATCATTGAGATACCGTTTTTTTTTTTAAATATTGAAATGTTCCATATAATTGGGACAAAGGCGTGTGTTAAGGGATTCCACACTTTCCCTAAATAATAAATGTAAATGAGTCTTGGACCATTGAGATCGAATACGACACAAATTGAAGAAGTCATTTCGAGTTCGGTATAAGTGAATTTTGCTCTACTCTTAATGTCCGAAAAACGTAAATGAGCTAACACTGAAGAAATTGAAATCTTTATGCCACACGTATACTGTATACATACAATATTTTTTTTTTTATTAGGAATAGATACTCTAATTCATGATGAACCAAAAATATATTTAGGTGCATACCATATCTCATAAGAGGAGTTATTATTAAATGCTTGAACAATATGATTGGCAAAAAAAAAAGAGAGTAACAAATTAAGAAGAGAGCCAAGTGTATTAGACAGTTAATCTATCTTAATTAGTACTTAATTATGATTGTACTTTGACAATCCATTTGATTGTACTTTGTGATGAGTTGCTGATTCAATAATGACATCTGATGTCTACAAACTGAAAAAAAATAATACTTTCCCTTTATGGGAGTGGAAAATCTTTAACATGGCATAGGACATTCTAGGCTTGCCCTTTCTAGTAGTGGATCATTACATAATTTGCGTACATTTCATAATTATTACAAGTGCAAATATACCACTTTTTTTTTTTCCCTGAAGAATCATATGCAGCCAACTTACTGTCGAATATTTGTGCAAATATTAATGAATACTTATAATTGAAAGTAGGTTCTCTTGGATAAATTGGTGAATGAATTATATTCCTTTTGCCAAAAATATACGCATGAAAAACAATAAAATCTTGACTTACACTTGCAAAATATCGAATAAAATTTTGACTCACCAAAACCTAGCTATGTATACAAATTTCGACTCACTGAAACGTAGAAATTAGAAGGAGATGAAAGGAAGCGAGGTATGTGAATGCATATCATCTTAAGATAAATTTCGCTCTATATACTAATGCTAACAAGATCAAATGGACGACTATCTCTCAAACTACAATGCTTCATCCAAAATTAATAAAACACAATATTAATTTTATCGAATTGTTATGTTCTCTTCCTAACGATCTCGTCTTTCGACAAAATTAATTTCAACCATTAAATCACACCATTTCAAGAATGATGGTCTAAATTGCATCTTATCAAAAAGTCGCGACTCTTTATTACGCACATTTTGTACTTAAAAGAGTTTCACCCAATCGACGCATCTATTGGAGATTTTCTCAATTAACACATTTAAATCGTATATATTAAACCATTAATTCCAACAGATTTTACTTTCACGACCTTTTCTATTGAGTAGAAACATGTTCCAATGGAATGAGATGAAAAAAAATCGTAAGTCAAGATTGTTGACAGTAAAAAATTGGATCACCCTTGCATCATCTGCCATGATCAAATTCTTTTTTAGATTATTCAAAATAAACAGCTCAATTAGCGTCAGGTGGTGAACGAGCTGGAGCTATATACTATCACCTCATCATGAACTCTGATACTCAAGTCAGTTAATTTTCTGGAACGTGTTAACTTATAGCTTGCCATGTTAGCTGTTACGAATGGTTGGGCCGGGCAACTGTGGCCTGTGGTTTAAGCACGTCACTATGCCTGTAATTACACGCGTCATCTTTTTACCTAAGAGGATGAGAATTGGAGATGAAGCTCTAGCTACTTCATATGTCATCCGACCAGATGTTTTATGACAAAGGTAATGCACTTCATAGAATTCACAGAGGTAAATTACCATGAAACGCTTTAATAAACTTAAACTAGTAAATAACAGCTAATTGTTCTTCTTAACATTTTTTTATATTAACAGCAGTAACTAAAATATATTGTACAGCCTAGCATAAATTCCTTTTTACGACCTCAAAAAACCCGTAATTTGCTTTCACCTAGTCGAATGAGCATCTCTCATTCTTATTCTTCCAACTTTTTCTTTTGTCTATGTACTTTCACTTTCGGCAACTGGAACGTGGATTAGATAGTGATGTAGTTTAAATATGCACATGGCTTCCATATGAGCTTTTTGCGTGGCTTTAACCTATCCACAAATTTTCTTATATAGAATTTCCTTAACTATGGAATTTCGGAAGGTTTCAACACTCATGTAAGAGAGGATATTTGTTGAGGATAAGTCATTGACTTCAGATGATACCACATGTATCGACTTGTTATAAGGATTAGGCTCACAACAAGAAGATAAATCTTATTGGATATAGCTAACCTATTAGGATTCAAATGTTTTAATTTGATTATATTCAAAGTGTGTAATCTTATTTCCTCATGTATAGGTTATGTATATAGTTTGAGATGTAATCAAACTCTGCAATCTTATATCCTCATGTATAAATTAGGTTATAAATTTAGCTGGGCTCAATCGCTATATCGTATCTCTTTGCACTATAAATACTTGTACCTTGTAATCAAATTAATACATTCCCTACATGGTATTAGAGCACGATAAAACTCAGAAAGTTCAACTTAAAAAAAATTGCATCGTCCGTCATCCTTTTTTCTTCGACTCCTCCCTTCACCTATCACAAATTGAATCCCTTTGCTTTCATCTCACTATACATTTTCCATTCCATATTTCTCTTGAGCTATACCATGACCACCTCTTGCACTCGTGGTGTAGGTCTTATTTTTTTGTAACGATTCGAACTTCTATATCCAATTAAGTCGTTATATTATACATATGGTCCGCTTTGGAAGGATGTCTGGCATCTTACCCCTCATGACTTTCTATTACATTTTCTAGGATTCGAACCCAAGACATTTGCCTTATGAAAGACAGTTGAATCCGAGCACCAATTCCACAAGTTGTTTGATTGGAACCGGGATTCAATTTATGTCTCTCTTAAGGGAGAGATCATGGGTATGAATCTTGAGGGATGCGAAGAAATCCATGAGTAATTGGACAAACGTCTCTTAAAGCAGACCGAGTTAACAACTTGAACATAGATGTTGGATTGTTATATTGTATTTGAGGAGTTGTTTGAAAATTTCATTGATCATGAAACTTACCTTCATGATACCGAGTCGATGACAATCGACTCAACTATGTTAGTTCATTACACACAATCTATTCTTCCTACTAACAAGCCCTCTAAAAGTCAAAACTTGAACTTTTGTATTTCTTGCTCTCTATGTCCGCGTGCATTTTTAGCACTAGGACTTATGTTAACCCTTCATATACCAAGGTGTGGAATGTTATGACAGTGTCCAGCCCACTAGGTAATGACGAATGGCATTTTGGCCCAATTACTTATTACCTATGTTAACTAAAAATAAGGCTCAATTTCTTACTCAACCCAATAATCGATCCAGCCCTTAAAAGCGTATGCTTCTCTAGCCATTAGTGAATGGTTACTCAATCTCGAGGCTTAGATATTTTGGGTATTCAATTGATTTTTTCATTCATTCGTATTATTTCATTCTTAAGGGTTTCTAGAGTCTTCTATTTACTCTCTGTTCTTTCATCATCTTCATCTGTGAGGAATCCATGAATTAGTTTCTGGAGTTTTATTTCTTTGTGAATCTGGTGAAAAAAACCTTGGAGTAATTGTTGGTAACGTTTCGCTCTTTTGGTCCATAGAAGAAGCTACACGTTTCTGGTGTGCGAATCGTGATGGTTGATGAGATCTGGACTTTTAATGTGTTGATCTTATGGTGATAGTGTTCTGAGCCTTCGATTATTGAAATCTTGATGTTCAGTGGTTGTTAGGAATAGATTTATGTATTAGAGTTTTCAAACTTGTTCGATCTGTAATATTCTTGTTCGAGTTTTATATAACAGAGGTATTAGGGCTTTATTTGGCCGTTCTTGGGTTTTCGATCGAGTTTTGGAGGCTGAGAAATTAATTTTCAGTCTCCATTCTTTGATCGCTCGATATTCTGGAAACCCTAGTTCTTGTGGTTTGCTGGTTCTTGGGGCTTTTGTGTCCTGATCTAGTCTTTGGGGCTTTTGTGTCCTAATCTGATTTTGGGGCTACTGAAAGAGGTCTGTGGTATGTGTTCCTTATTTTTGGTGTGATCGTGGTACCCTATTTGTTAGGGTTCCCTTGATTTGTAATTTCCTTTGTGGTTCTCTGGTGGAACACCACTTCTCTGCTGTGCTCTGAGGCGTGTTTGCTGGTGGTTACACTAATACCACCATCTGTTTGCACATTCTAACCCTGAACTATCCCTTCTCTGTGTCTGATTCACGTTTTCCTATTATCATTATGGAGTGATCAACTTGAGCATTGACCTGGGAACATGATTCTCACGGAATCTTGGTGAACCTAATCATTCTTGGTACATCTATAGTTCTGGTTATTTGATTCTGCCATATTGTACAATTTGTTTATACCTGTTTTGTTGATTAGCCTATATTCTTGATTCAGTTTTTGTGTTGTTGCCTAGTATTCTTTTGTATATCCTGAATAGCTGTGATAATTCTTTGCTGCCTATTCATTGTGATCTATTTTCCTTTTATCTGCTTGTGTAGTTCTAATTGCCTTTTTTCTTAAGTGTATCAACTATCATAGTTTTACTATTTTATTGAAATACTTTGTGTTATTTCTGAATAATAAAATCATGACATATGCTTTTGAATTTGGTTTTTTTATGGAAAAGGGAATTTTCCCATTTAGCAACAAAAGATGAAAGGTGTTTTAATCCAACAAAAGATTGCTAAAGCAATAACACACTTTTCCTGAAACTATGACAACTGATCATATTTTTGAAGCTGATGAACTTGCATATGTATCTATTATTTTGCATTTATCTGATCAAGTGTTAAGAAAAATAGGAAAACAAGAGAGTGCTAAAGCCTTATGAGATGAATTAGAGAAATAGTACCTAGCTAAGTCCTTACCCATAGGTGAGATTACATTGAAATTTGAAAATGTTTATATCTTTACCTTGGAAAGGGTAAGATATGTTCCTGAACTGACAAGAAACCTAATTTCAATGGAAAGTTTAGATGATTTAGGTTTGCTAGGTAAGTTGGGTGATGGTTTATTAAAGGTGATGGGAGGATCCTTTGTGATGTTTAAAGGTATTAAGAGGAATGAAATTTTTGTTGCTAAGGCTAGTACTGTTGTTGGTGGGATTGTTGAGTCTTCTCATATTGAACTTGATGCCACTTTAAAGTGGCATAAGAGACTAGCACATGTAGGTGAGAAGGGCCTTCACATCCTTCATAAGAAGGGGCCTTTTGGGAAGGATTCTATTTCTAGAATTCCTTTATGTGAAAACTGCACCTTAGGAAAAAAGCATAGGTTACATTTTAACATTAGGAAGCATAAATCTACATCTGTCATTGAGTATATACACTCTATTTTATGGACCTTCATCCACTATCACTCAAGGAGGAAACATATATTTTCTTTCTTTGATTGATGATTATTCTAAGAAGGTTTAGGTTTATTTGTTGAAACACAAATCTAAGACTTTTGGAAAGTTTAAAACTTGGAAACTTTTAATAGAAAATCAAATTGGGAAGAAAGTTAAAACTCTTAGGACTGACAATGGCCTTGAGTTTATGCTGGGTTTGATCTTTTCTGCACTGAGAATGGTATTAGGAGACATAAAACTGCTCCTTATACCCCTCAACAGAATGGGGTGGCTGAGAGGATGAATCGGACTTTGTTAGAGAAAGTGAGGTGTATGCTGGTTGGTTCAGGTGTGCCTAAAACCTTATGGGGAAAACCTTGATGACAACTACTTACATTGTTAATAGAAGCCCTTCTAGTGCTCCAGGTGATAAAACACCTGAAGAGCAATAGACTGGAATTGTCCCTGATTACTCACATTTGAGAGTTTTTGGATGTGCTACCTATTCTCACTAAAACTTAGGGAAATTAGAACATAGGGCCCAGAAATATGTTTTCTTGGGTTATCCAGATGGGGTAAAGGGTTATAGGTTGTGCAGTAGAGAATCTAGTGGTTTTAAGATCTCACTAGTAGGGATGTCACTTTTGATAAGCAGAACATGTCATGTTTGAAAGGTAAAGGGTCTGAAAATTCTGTAGAAGGGTTAGGAAGTGATAGGACCAAGCTGCAGGGGGAGCTTGACACGACATCTCAACCTGCTGATTCTGAACAGGTTGATACAGAGGCTGGAAATGAGGATCTGAGTGATGACAGAGAAGAAACTGAAGTTCAGGATGATGTAGTAGGGCAAACGATTGAGGTTAGTGACTATCAATTGACTAGGGATAAAGTTAGGAGAGATATTAGAGAACCTATAAGGTATAGAGACTACCTGA
>CAIGRS010217118.1:0-16400 GCA_903798395.1 Fraxinus floribunda | reverse complement strand
TTTTTTTTTTTTTTTTATAGAATATTTAAATTGACATTTAGAATGTCTAACTTGGCCTATACGTAGACTTCATGAATATTGGCCTCAACACGAAGTCTGAATATGCATAATATATAACTATTCCAGTAATTTTGATTGTTCGTTGCTATCTGTATCCTTGAATATCTTACAGCTCACTGGTATATTGTATTCTCCTTTTCATTATTAAAAACAAATTTTGTTACTTTGGAAAAGTTCACTTACAGGTTTGAAATGTGATTATGTATAAAAATATATTAGCCCCCCCCCCCCCCCCCCTCCCCCCCCCCCCCACACACACGCACCCACCCCTCAAAACCACTGAAAAAAGTAATTTGGGAACTAGAGTGGATGAGAAAGTAAAACTGGAACTGTATGTTTATATGGTATTTCCCTTGTCCATAGAGCACGCACTGATGCCAGATTTTTTGTTTTGTTTAAGCAGATGCCTATGCTACCAGGTATAGTTGATGGACCTGGTTCACAACTCTTGCAGAGGCGGAAACTTTATGCTGTTCCAACGTCAAAGTTGAGATTGCTAATGATATGTCGTATGGCAAAGCCAGAAGAAGTTCTGATCGTCGAAGATGAAAATGGAAATATAGTTCGTGAAACTATGAAAGACAACGACGTCCTTGTGCAATATAAGGTCCTCAATCTTATTTACAAGACAATACATACTCATATCTATTTGTAGACATATGGTTCAATCAATTGATAATTCACTATAATTTGGTCAACCAACTAGTGTCTTCATTGGTTGCTTTTTAAGTGAAATTTGATAACGCTAACTTGTGGGTGAAGTAACTTTGACCCTTTTGCCCAGCATGCATTTTGGCTTTCCATGTTATGACTTTGACTACAAGTGGAAGGGTTAGTGGGAGGTTTATTTTACATGCTTGATGTTTGTTGGTGAAAAAGGATTATAATTTTTATCCACAATGGGTAGTGGTAAGTGAGCAAGATCCCTACAAATCATTGCAAGTGTTTCCTGTGCAACGTTACACATTCAATGCATTTTTCAAATTCTAATTTGCGAGTTTCCTTGCGAATAATGGTTGCCAAGCCTTGTTACTGTGGTTTTAGATGTGGGTCATAATGCTTTGTTATTAGAAGAGATTTTACTTCATGCTTTTCATTGGACAGAAATTAAGATACTCCTGTCACAAGGCAATATGTATCCCTTATTTTAGGTTTGTTAGGAATCAGAAGCCCTATTCTAATTTTTCTGGTTTCCATTGTCATCAGAATGTACTTATTTTGCATCTGCTTTCATGAAAACTGTATTTCTTGTCTTTTCCGCTAATTTTTCTCTCAGGATTTTGTACTTGTGTTTAATTCACCTTTTTGCTGATCTACAATGTGTAGGTTATGAAAGAAACACTAATCTACTTGGCACATCTTGATCATGATGATACTGAAAAGCAGGTATTTCCTGGAACTCCTCCCCCCAAGTGTGTGCGTGCGTGCACGTGTCTGTTTCTCATGCTTTTGAGCTTAAATCTGGGTAAAAGTTGGTCACTAGATGTGCCAGCAACTGTCAA
Source organism: Fraxinus floribunda (assembly GCA_903798395.1). NCBI lineage: Eukaryota > Viridiplantae > Streptophyta > Magnoliopsida > Lamiales > Oleaceae > Fraxinus > Fraxinus floribunda. The sequence continues at coordinate 14,838 of CAIGRS010217118.1, read as the reverse complement.
ATGCATTTAAAATTAGCTTGCCACTATATGCGTGCGCACTGAAAGCTCCTTAGATTTCCGACTCAAATGTTTACCATCGAAAATCACTAGCCACAGGTTAGAATTTAACCTAATTGTTACCTGGATATTTCCTTTGATGATTGTGAAATATCATATGTAGCAAGTTCTAAGGTGCAAACTATGGAGCTTTTTTTCCCTTACAACCTCTTCCTGTGATATTCCGTAGGGTACAAAGTATAATGTGTGATGTTTATGTTGTCCAAAAGAAAATCTTATGCATGCGATGGAAAGTCATTAAGCTTCTAGACTAGTCCTACTGGACAGAGGATATCTTTCGAACTTTTTATTGTGTTCACCTGGGTTTTCAACAGCTAGTTGTGTCAGCCACAGGTGCTACGCGTTTTCTAGGAGGGGTGCATGTGCATGTGAGTTGCAGATTGTCAAGCCTCTAGTTTACCAGTGACCTCTCTTTAGACCTAGTGGCAGTTTTACTCATCATCGACTAGTTCCTATATTCTTGAATTTGTATCAAGTTTAAACTATTGCTTGAAGGGTACATATAATTTCTAACGCTATCTACTTTGTCGACTTTGTAAACTTTCATGCCAGGAGAAATTGTTGGGTAAAATGCTATCAGTGAACCTTTATAATGGACACTCCATATCATTTTAGTGTGGAGTCTGATCATGCCTTCTCTAATGAACTATTTTGTATTGTTGTATCTCTAGCTATTTGGTATAACATTGTTGGCTATTAATTTCTTTTTCTCGGAACGTATTTTTATAATTAATATTCCTTCAGTGGAGATTTATAGACTCCTATTCCTATTCCTACTCCTGCTCCTACTCCTACTGGTCATTGTGTTGAAAGCTGATTGTCTAATAAGAATTCATGGTATTTATCTTTCTTGGATGCATGCTTTTACATGGGCACAATGTATATGCTTAATTTTTGTGATGAATACAGATGCTGACTAAATTAAGTAAACAACTAAATGGAGAGGATTGGACCTGGAACAACCTCAATACATTATGTTGGGCAATTGGATCTATATCTGGGTCGATGGTGGAGGAGCAGGTAGGCTTATGTGTCTTTCTTTTCCTTTTCCCTTCACCTGTTTCATGATTGTTTGCTGACTCCCCATGCTAATCTCAATTTAATCTGGGATTTCATTCATTATAATTTTCTTGATCTTGCTTGCATGTACCCATGGTATATTACTATGAACAATATGTTGGCTCACTGAGGCTAAAATTTGCTAAATTTTTTTATTGTACAACATTCTCTGAGTAAAATAAATAAATAATCTTCTATAGAATTGTTATTGTCCTTTGGCATTATATTTTCTCGAAAATGTACTTGCTTTTTGTCCTCTAGTGTTATATTTTGTTGGAATCGAACTTTACAGACATTATGGTTAATACAGTTTAAGTTTGTGGTAGTTTTGTTTAACATGACCATTCAAGATAGAGCCTTGGGACTTGTTTTAATACATATATGATACATTGTACATATATGAAGATCTGCTCTTTGTTCTTTAAGATTTAGGTGACTTTCTACCTTTGGCAGGAAAACAGATTTCTGGTGATGGTGATTCGTGATCTTTTGAACCTCTGTGAAATCACAAAAGGAAAGGACAACAAGGCTGTCATTGCTAGTAACATAATGTGAGGATTATAGTATAAAGGTTATATTGTTAGTTAGATATAGTGTTGTAAGAGGGTCCTTCAATCACTATAGCATTGTGGGCCTCTGGTGTAGTGGAGGCGATCCTTGGGAGATAGTTGAGTGTGATTTGTAATTGATTAGTTGAATTTTAATTTTCTGAATTTTTGGGATATCCAGGTATGTGGTTGGGCAGTATCCAAGATTTCTGAGGGCCCATTGGAAGTTCCTGAAAACAGTAGTGAATAAGTTGTTTGAGTTCATGCACGAGACACATCCTGGAGTTCAGGTAAATATTTACTCTCATCTTTTCTTAATATTATAATATATTTTTGCAGACATCTTTAATTTTCTTTGTTTGTCATCCAGTTTAGCTGTGGTCTACGAAAATATGTTCATATGATTATATCCTGTTTGGGCATTTCCTTTTCTTTTTTTTCATTATTGAATTTCTATTTACTTATTTGTAGGACATGGCCTGTGATACATTCTTGAAAATTGTACAGAAGTGCAAGCGTAAATTTGTTCTTGTACAGGTAAGCCGCTTCTGATCTTTCCATAAGACTGGTGCCTATTGTTCTATGATTTGATCAGGCAAATAGCACGTTGAAATAAAAAGGATAAGCATATTGGGTGTGCAATCCCTTAATTTCAGGTTGGGGAGAATGAACCATTTGTATCAGAACTCTTAACAAGTCTTCCAGCAACTATTGCAGATCTTGAGCCTCATCAGATACACTCCTTTTATGAATCTGTAAGTATGTTTTATTTGGCATAAAGATGATTGTGTGGAAATCTTTGATTAATACTTTCTTGATTTAAGTGTATAAACATAACCAATTATTTTACATGTGCATTCTTAATTGGTGCTGCCTTCCCTTTTAGGTTGGTCATATGATTCAAGCGGAATCTGACCCCCATAAAAGGGACGAATATTTACAGAGATTGATGGCTCTTCCCAATCAGGCAAGATCCTTGCTAATCATATGTTTATTTCAGACCCTGTTTAGCTATGTTTACTTCTGCCCTTCTTCTTCCTTGGATGATGCATCATAAATAATAAACAATATTCTTGAGTGCAGAAGTGGGCTGAAATTATTGGACAGGCACGCCAGAGTGTGGATTTCTTGAAAGATCAAGACGTTATCAGGGCAGTTCTAAATATATTGCAGGTAGTTTGCCTTAGTAAGCATTGGTTATATTTGTCTTAGCAAGCATTATTTAGATGTATATTGCAGATACAGCATTCCTTTACTTAGAAGAAAATAGTTTGATGATGTATAAAGCATTTTCCTTCTCATAATTGGATTCATAATCTGCTGTGCATGGATACATAAATGGTGTTTATGCCACTATTTGAGTATGGTTGTGTGGGGTGTTCTGTCATATACATACTGCCTCTGGTTCATATTTGGGTCTTGTTAATCTTTTAATGTGAAGATGAGATACAAATAGATTTGAACTGATTAAAGTTTTAAATACAATCCGTTGAACCACTTGATCTAAAATTTTAAGCTTTTAAATAAGGTCAAATACATGTCATTTGAATATTATCTTCAACATGCCCCTTTACGTGTAGGTGGGGATTTATTTTTCCCATTAAAGCCTTGCAAGAGCATAATTTTCCGTAAGTGGGCATGAGACTTGAACCCAAGGCCTTTGCTTGCTCTGATACTATGTTGGACCACTTGATCTAAAAGCCGTTAGATAAAGCCAAATGTACATCATTTGAATATTATATTCTATACAATCTTTATAGGTCTTCATCTCTTTATCATGCCTGTTGTCCAGTCTCCTTCCATCTTTGTACTTATGAATGTAATCTTATGTAATTCTCTTGTTGCTTGGCAGACAAATACTAGTGCTGCCAGTTCTCTTGGAACTTATTTCTTGCCACAGATCTCTCTGATCTTTTTGGACATGCTCAACGTGTACAGGTGTGCATAATTCTTATGTTCTTACAATCACTGCATTTTTTTACACTTTTGTCTACTGAGTTTTTCCCAGTGATTTGCTTGATTTACATTTTAATTATGTCCAACAGAATGTACAGTGAGCTTATATCTACAAGTATTGCACAAGGAGGACCCTTTGCGTCAAGAACATCCATTGTGAAACTTCTACGGTGAGTGTAATTTTGGAGTCTAGTTCCTACAACACGAGTCATCTGACAATTATGTCAATTTTGAACAGATCAGTTAAGAGGGAAACACTAAAGCTCATCGAGACATTTCTAGACAAAGCTGAAGATCAACCTCATATTGGAAAGCAGTTTGTTCCTCCAATGATGGACCCTGTGCTAGGTGATTATGCTCGGAATTTGCCTGATGCGCGAGAGTCTGAAGTTCTCTCTCTTTTTGCCACAATAATTAACAAGTATGCTACTTATTCTTTCTTGTGAGATTTTGCTTCATGTGGTGTTAATATTGTGCTCCACATGGGGCCCACTAGAATAAATAATGTCTGGATGAACTGTTATACTGGTATTAGTGCTTGTTTGGGAAAAATTATAATGAGATTATAATAAAGTGGAGTAATAGGCCCCCTGAAATGTGTGGATAATAAATGGGGAGTAGTTGCGAAAGTGTAGTTATTATTAATGTTACTTTTAAATTATAAGGTGATTATAATGAAACCCAACAAGCTATAATTATATATCCACATCAAATTTCTCCGCTTTCTTCTCTAACTTGAAGGTTATAATAGCCTAGAATGTCAGGTGCTGATGCTTACAGTTGCATTTAATATTGTTGAGAATGCTGTCAGGTTTTGCAACTAATTTCCTTTTGCTCTTGTTTACTTGTCCAGATACAAGGGGACAATGATTGAGGACGTTCCTCGCATATTTGAAGCTGTTTTTCAGTGTACTTTGGAGGTTTGTGAATATTGTTTGGACATTTTATGTCCCAGATGGTGGTGTTTGAGCTGATCCGTGTAACGTGTTTGTCATGTGAAAAGATTGATTATTTCCCTCACTCACCGCTCACCAGATACGAAAGTTATTTTTACCTCAATATGCACTCATTCGAACAAACGTCTATAAAAATGTGGACTTCATTAAGCATGCAATTTTGTGCTGATCCGTGTTTTGGTCTTGTGAAGATTTATTATTCCCCTACTCACCATATACAAAAATTGTTTTTACCTGAATATGCCCTCATCCGAACACGCATTTATAAAAATGTGATCTCATTATACATTCAACACACATGATTATGTACTATATTTTTCTTTCTTTGTGTATTCAAATTCCAATCAAGTGACGTCAGATTCAAAAGTCTGAATATGATAAATGGATGTACAAATATTTAGATCTATGCTAATTTCCTAATTCAGTTAAGGTTGAAAGGTTTAGTTACTGCTTCCTTTCCATCTCCTGATCCAAACCCCAGTGAGCTGCCCTTTCTGTCTACAAAAAATTATTGCATTTCTAATTCATTCAAACAATATGTTAGGCAGGGGCGGAGTGTCCTGAGGCCCAGAGAGGGCAAATGCTCACTGGATTTGGAGGAAACAATTGATTCAGTTCTTTCTTCTCTTTTTTATGTAAATAGATTCAGTTTGGTTTTGGGTTTTACATCAAGAAAAATAGGAAACTTAAAGGAAGGCAACATCATCGGCATCTTTAAAGCTAGTTTCCTGATTTTTTCCCCTTTTCCTTCCCCACAATGCATGTGCACAGCTTTGTAAATTTTTGATTTCCTTGATTTGTTCTTACCTTTCAGTTGTAACTCTAGAATTGAAATGAAGCACAGGTTTAAGCTGCCACCTTCTATCTTTTCTTTTTCAGTTTCTTCTCTTTTTTCTTCTTTCTTTTTCTAAGCTTTATTTTGGGTTTTTCTCCCTTTTGTTCCTTGTTTCGCTCTCTCTCTCTCTCTCTTCTTCTCTCACTCTATACTAAGCCTTGTTCAACGCATTTCACTGGAATCACTTTATTATTTTTCGTTTTCTTTTTTAAGTTGCTTGGCACATGTTTACTTTCTTAGTTTAGTTTAATTTTATTTTATTTGCCTCGTTTGACTAGAGTATTATATTAAGACATTGAATTTCTTATTTTCACACATTAGCTTCAGGATAGTTTTAAGCACGAAATACAGTTGGACATGATTAAAGAAGAAATTATATAATAAAAGTCTTAGCCTCTGTTTGGGAAGAAATTATAGACGGTTTAATTTATAAATAGGTAGAAATGAGTAGTGGATATCACTTAGGTTTTTGGTAGCACGACTTGACTTGTCATAGCTTGTGTTGAGCTCGAATGTAGAGTCCGGAGCCTTGAAGCCTAGAATCTAGTTAAGTGCACTTGTAATTCAACGTTCTTATTAAGTTGTATAGTAGGAAAATGACAATCACAGTTTGGTTGTGTATATTCAAAATAATGTGTTTTGAGGAAATTGATAATGAAATCATTATACAACATTTTCAAAGTATGAAAACTAAGGAACAATTGAATGTCCTGTAAGATTTTTAATATTATTATATTATTGTCCTATTTGAGGAAAAATCTTAGTTAAGGGTGTGCTTGAGCCACATTATTTTGGAAAAATGTATTCTGGAATAGTAGATTGATGGAGAATGTGTGGTTGAAAAAAAAAGAATAGTTATTGATGTGATGGAAAATATTATTTTATTGAAGAATGTGTGGTTGAAAATAAGTAGAAGAATGAAAATGAAAAATTTAAGGTGTACCAAACATGAAATGTTAAAATTCATGAGTTCATCATAACTATCCACTTAATTCCAAAATAATGTGGCTCAAACACAGTCTTAGAAGAATGAGAATGTGTGGTTGAAAATGAGTAGAAGAATGAGAATGAAAATTTTAATGTGTACCAAACATGAGCTAAATCTTACCCATACTAGGGTTGAGCTTTTATTTGTGTCCGTCTTTATTTTTCACCGTGTTTGCCTTTGTTGTTTATTTCATTGCAGATGATTACAAAGAATTTTGAAGATTATCCTGAGCACCGACTCAAGTTTTTTTCATTACTTCGTGCCATTGCTACGCATTGTTTCCGTGCTCTGATCCAGTTGTCCAGTGAGGTTTGTGTCATATTTTATAGTATACGCAATAGATTGTGTCTGTTCAATTCTTCTTGAACTTGGGCTCAAGTTATTATAATTTAGTGGGAAATATGTTTTTAATTTCTCATTTCTGCATATGATTTATTCTGGTTTTCTATTGGGGTTTTACATCAGCAATTAAAGCTTGTTATGGACTCCATCATTTGGGCTTTCCGGCATACTGAAAGGAACATAGCTGAAACTGGACTTAACCTTTTATTGGAGATGCTGAAAAACTTTCAGGTGTGTTGTGGTTATTTTTCTTTTTCTCGCCTATACAACTCATTCCAAGCTGGTCCTTACTATCTCTTTGGTTGCTTGTCAGGCTTCTGAGTTCTGCAATCAGTTCTATAAAACCTATTTTTTGACAATAGAGCAAGAAATTTTTGCTGTTCTAACGGACACCTTCCATAAGCCCGGTTTTAAATTGCATGTACTGGTGCTGCAACACTTGTTCTGCCTGGTAACATTTCTACTTATTTATTTTACGATTTTTATCTTTATAATATTTGCATGCATTTTTTTCTTTTCCCTACAAGCCTGTCTCAATTGTGATGAAACAGGTCGAATCCGGTCTTTTGACAGAGCCTTTATGGGACGTCACTGCAGTTCCTTATCCTTATCCAAACAATGCAATGTTTGTTCGTGAGTACACCATTAAACTTTTGAGCTCGTCTTTCCCCAACATGACAGCAACTGAGGTATGAAAGAAAAATCTGTGAAACATTGTTCTTATACAACAATAATGTGGTGCCACTGCATTTACTAATTTTTATTTGTGGTCTCTTTTTAGGTGACCCAATTTGTAAATGAACTTTTTGAGTCGAGGGCTGACCTTTCTGCGTTCAAGAACCACATACGAGACTTTCTTGTTCAGTCGAAAGAATTTTCAGCTCAGGTTGATTGTCTCAGCATCTACTACCCTTCATGTTCCCTTTTGTCAAGATGCTTCTGTTTTCTTGAGTGCTTTTTACCTCTAGGGAAAAATGCACCAACTAAAAGTCTGCTCAGATGTGACTTTACTTTATTACACTTTAAGATCTGTTTTTATTTTTTTTGAAAATGAAAAAAAGGATCGAGTCTAAACTTTTGAGTAGGGACGCTGCTAATGGCATGTTTGGTAGGGAGGATTAAACTGCACTGAACTTTTATCAAATAAGAAAAAGAATCTTAAATCTTATTTATTATATTGTACCATACGGAACGACCATGTCATGCATGTTTGATAAGGTGGATTAGATAATATTAATTAAATAAGAAAAAAGAAGCTAAAAGTATATTCTAATTTCCAATATAATCTAAAACTGTACACCAATCATGCATTTATGTCAATAGTGATTACCAAAACATGTACTTGAGGTGTCGAATGTTGATTTTTGTAGTCAAAATGTGTCATTGTCTTGTTTTCTATCAATCCATTGCACAGGACAACAAAGATCTTTATGCTGAGGAAGCTGCTGCTCAGAGAGAAAGGGAGCGACAGAGGATGCTTTCTATCCCTGGACTTATTGCACCCAACGAGATTCAAGATGAGATGGTGGACTCATAAGTGCTGGCAAATCTTGCGCCCAAGACTACTTTTTTGGATTTTTTAACTTTCGAGAATTAGGTCTGGGCACCTATGAATCCATAATCATACATTTCGACTTTCCATCTGTATTTTTGCTCTCCATGTTATCGTGTCTTCGGCAATTTGAATTTGTGTGGTGATTGGTGGAGGTGTCCAGGCACGCGGTTTGGTTCTGAAGAAATTGCGTGCTGGTTGGTTGTAATCAGATTCTAGGGTAGGGTTACAGCATATCGTTGTTATGGATCCTTGAATCTGCTGTGACAATTGTAATTCGGGACTAATTTTGGACTGTTTGTTAGAATGGTCTCCTCTGGGGCCTGTCGACTACTCAGAATAGGTTCAATCCGATGTATACAAAGTTCGGAGATTATGCAGACGTACTGTTTTTGTCTAGGCATTGGTGGTATAGTTTTTGTATTCTAGATTTTAGACGTATTCTTTTAGTGGTTACTTTAAATTGTGGTTTGTGGCACCTTTAATTGTTCAACAACATGATTATTTTTATTGTTGTGATCTGGCTGCATTTTTTTCTCTATCTGAATGGTGGTTTTACTTAGGCTTTCTGGACACTTGTTTTCAGAATGGCCAGGTAGTGGTGTTCGGAGTGGGGGTTCATTTTTTAGCCTTGGGATTTGATGTGATTTGGATGGAACTGGACTTTTGACTGGCTCTACCCTATTTATGAGAATAGAATTTGACCTCTGCTTCCATCGGGTTTATGCGCTAGGCATTCATTCAACCGGAGAATTCAAGCTTGTGAGATTTGTGGGTACCCTATGAAAGCACGCTACTAGGTACAGAGACGCCCAAATGGCCCTAGTGGGTAAAATCAGGAATACACGAATGACAAATTGGGCTGGTGAATGTTTTTCATTGTAAGGTTACAATTTGAATAAATTGAGCTAGTATGAATTGACATAATATGAGATCTATTGGTTCAAAACAACTTACTAGAAATAAATACGAGATAGCCAGTCCAAAATGTCACGAAATCCGTTCTTGTCAAGGATGGGCTCGGGTTTGAGGAACATGTACCAAAATAGTAAGGTGTATATGTATTTATTTATTTCAGAAAACTGGTTTTCAGTAAACGGGCAGCTGGTGTTGCCCTACACACAGCTCAGTGATGGTGTTTGTCGAGGTCAGAATGGAAAGGATTTCAGTATGAACATTTGGGTAGAGTAGGAATAGGAAATTCGGAAAGTAGATAAACAACAAAATGTGGAGGAATGAGTCGGGTAGAATGATGCTCCGCAGGCATTCATTTATGGGAAAAATTCATGAATAGGAGGTTTAATTTCACCCATTTCAAATTTAAGAGATTAATGTTTAAAATTTGTAATCTCAGATTTTTTAAAATTTTATTTATAAATTAATTAATTAAATATATTAGGTTACAATTCCATATAATTTGGTCACAAATTTTATATTAGTCACATATTATTAATTGATCACAAATTACTTTACGATTACAATTCAAAAAATTTATAGGTCACAATTTGTTTATCGATCATAAATCAAAAATTTATACGTTACACTTTATTCTTCGGTCACAAATCTATCAATTTAATTAGTCACATCATATTTCGGTCACAAATAGAAATTTTATATGTTACAAATTATTTTATGGTCACAATTTAGAAATTTTATAGGCCACAATTTGTTCATTGGTGACAAATAAAAAATTTATACGTTACAATTTATTTATCGATCACAAATTACAAATATCATAAGTCGCAACTTAGTAGATAGTCACAAATTATTAAATTATCAGTTACAAATTTAAATTTTTTTAGGTCACATTATTTCTTAGTCACAATTTATCTTTTTCATTGATCACAATCAATCAACTAATTTGTAACTACAACCAACACTTAAGACCACCACCGCAATCCCTCCCTCCAATAGCACTGTTGACTTTCGTCGCCAGAACCATCATCACCGTCGCCACCCCCAACAACAATACAATCACCTCAAACTAATCAACACATTGCAGAAAAAGACCACCACATCGTCACGCCATTCCACCACCACCACGACAAACCCATCGTTGTCGCGGCCACAGCCAACAAAACCACATCCACCTCCACCTCGCAACACCACCAACACCCCCACATCACCACTACCTACATGACCACCACTTCCTCAAATCCATTACTGTCAACACCACCACAGTGACCATCATCGTCAATCACAACATGTTGCACCCAACATCTACACCACCTTGCACCCCAACGCACACCACCACCTCCACCACCAACCCCATCCTACAACCAAAAAAAATCCCCAACCCTACCATCATCACCGTCGCCGTTTCATGCCACCACACCATCATTAAAACCACCGCATGCCTCAAAAAAAAATAAATAAATAAAGAAGACGAAGACGAAGACGAATATAGATCGACGTTGCCGTTTACAGCAGCGTTGGTTGACGATCGCAAGGAGTGCCGCAGCTTCGCTATTTTCTTCGACGACGACAGCCTTGCGAGGGGAGAGAGAGAGAGAAGGGGAGGATAGAGAGAGAATGAAGATGTGATAAATGATTTGAGATTTTTCGAGTTTGAGTTTAGATAAAGATGAATAATATTTGATTTTTGTATAAATAAAGTTTATATGTGAAATTTGAAATTGAAACTTTAAAATACTGATTTTATGTAATTTCCACCTCATTTATTTGTTCATAATTGGTTGTGTTGGGCCCAAGTAGTCTGTATCTTCGTAGACGTGTCCACTTTACTTTCATGGACTGTTATCATTACTGTTTACTGGAACTTTGGAATAAGAACTTCGTTAAAAGTTTGTAAGCGTTGTCAGCTGTGAAATCACTGTGTGAAACAATTTCGAAGAAATAGTGAGAAAATGAAATATCACAAATGTTAAATCCGAAGGGGCAATGACATAAAGTTTGCCAAGCAATATCAGAAACCTGTACTAGAAAATAGAAACAAAATTCAATCTTTTTGCATCTTCGCGGGGGCAAACCAAGATGGTTCAAAACTCCGTCGTATCATTCAGATCAGGGCTTCGCCTACCAATTGATTCTCTGGAAGTGCTTGAAGAGCTGTCCTCGACGTTACTGTTGTTGTCTGCTTGTCAAACAGTAAAAGATTAATAAGTTCATGTTTGCCTGTTTGGTACAGACTAATCCAATGGACAAGAATGTCCGAAAGGAATCAAAAAATCACACCTTGGGGTCATTCTCATTTTTGCTCGACTGATTCGTAATCTGTAGTTTCTCTTTGAACATCTTTGCCAGTTTTCTCAAACTTAATTCGTGCAAATTATGTTCAGTAGTGGTGCCTTTAGCTTTCTTCGCCTTCTCCTCAGTGAGTATCGACAGTTTTTTGCAACTGTCGAGATTCTCTTTGTTATCTGAAACATCAGTCATTTTTCTATTCGTCGTTGGTGTCTTGCTTGGAGTCTTCACCTTCTCTGTGAAAATCAAAATTTTACTGGCACTGCCGAGGTATTCTTTATTATCCGAAACATCAAACATTTTCTTAATTGTTTCAGGTGTCTTGCCAGGAGTTTTCTTGATTGGCATCTTCGTTAGTGTAAAATCAGAAGATTGAACAACGGGTTCTGGATCTGATCCTGCAAAGCTCAGTGAAGCTTTTTCTGTCTGTTCACTATCTATACTATATGATTGCAGTTCCTCTTGCTTGCTTTGCTCAGATTCAAGAATTTCAACTGAGTCGCACTTCTCCCCAATCTGTTTAGGGACAGTCGAATGATGAATGAAATCGAAATTAGCTTCTGCCTCTTCACTTGATACTTCTCCAAGTGACTCTTCAGTAGCTATAGACAATTCATCGGCATCTTGCTTTCTTTGTTCGTGTTCAAGAATTTCAATCGAGTCAGGTTCAGGGAAAGTCGAATGATCAATGAACTCGATATCAGCTTCTAAATCATCACCTATTACTTTTCTTAGCAACTCTTCTTCGATGGATAGCCCCGATTCAACATCTTTCACCAAATTATCGTCCTTCAGTTCCTTATGATTCTCCTTTTCGAAATCAACGTCACAAGAATTTTCATCAACTACGGTGTCTGGGAAAACTTCAGAATCCATAGCTTCTGCATTCTCAATTCCTTTCTCTGTCTCTGTTGGACTCTTGGTACCACAAGAAATTTCCTCGTCTGCAAATCATCCAAATGTACGTAAGGCAACACCAAATTAATGAAAAAGGATGAATTCAGAAAGCACCCAGCCTAAGCACAATAGGATACCTTTATTTTTGAGGACATCATTCACAATACAATCAGCCTTCATATCCTTCGATTTGACACCATTGTCAAGTGCATTATCGGCCTCAGAAATACACATATTACGAGAACCTACATTATAAATTCGATAACATTACTACTAAATTTTCGAGTCTCATAAATGATATAATTTTATGCAAGTATACCATCATTTTCTTGAATTTCATTGCTCAAGTCTAATTGATTTTCAATGTTTTCACCAGCAATAATTTCTGATTCATCGCATCCCTCCTCAACAGAGCTCTCTTCCCTTTCCTCTTCTAAAACAACAACCATATTATCCGTTTTCTCCGAATCATCCTCTGACATTGTTTTCGTACCAACACCTGCAATCATAGAAAATTATTGATATATGGAGAATCTTGAGATTATAAAATGCAAATGATTCTTGAACAAGTTGAGAAAGATACCACTGATTTCCATAACTTTATCCGAATCATCTGATCCCTGTTTCAGATTCATATCCAAATTATCACTGGTAAACAATTCTTGCTTAAGAGTTTCTAATTTTTCGTCCTCGTTGGTCATCAATGTCTCCACATTTTTCCCAGCCAACCTCACTGATCTGCGCGTGCTATACACTTTTTTCACTGTAACCTCTTCTTCCTTCACCTTCCTCCGGCTAATAGTCCCCAATGGAGCAGGGGTCGGTGGAACAATATTTTTATCTTTTCCATTTTCCTCCTCTTCAAATTGAATCTCCACTTTTCTCTGAACCCTTGACACCTGAGCCCTCCTTCTGGTAGTCACTGAAACTGCAGGAGTTTCAATTGCAACACCCTTTTTGCCTTCATCTCCAGCAACTGCATTTCTTGTTGAACGCCGTGTAGTAGTCCTTGATGGCAAAGTTTTGGGCTCCTCTTTATCGACATTTCTCCGCCTTGTACTTCTGCCAACACTGCGAAGCACACATGGAGAAATTGTTTCCGACTTCGCTGGTGACTCCAGTGATTGAGCAGTTTCTGATTCAATTGGTATCAAGTATTCTTCAATCCCTTCGACCTATCATTCCATTAATTTACAGATTTGTCAATCAAAACACTATTTCTATCACAATGAGTTTTTTAAAAACCACTCCCCCTTCATACTTTCTATTGTAATAGAGTAATTAAAACAATCAAATGTGAAAATCACAAAACCTGGAGATCTTCGAAAATAATACAGTGCAACAACAAATAAATTTCTACATGAGTCATTCTTCATCGTCCTGTTAGTTGCTATATCAATATGAATTTTCAAAAACCACACTCCCTTCAGGCATTTTATTGTAACAAAGAAGTTAAAACAATCAAATTTGAAAATCACAACAACAGGAGATCTTTGAGATTAATACAGTGCAACTACAAATAATAATAACAAATAATTTTGGGCTCAGTTAAATGAATCTTTCTTCACCATAATATTCATTGCTATATCAAATGAGAGGTATGGAAACTTAGCAACTAACAATGCCACGATTAATACAGTGTAATTAAATAAAAACAAACAAACAAATATGAGACAAAATCAAGAAATAAAGATTCAAAGATCGCTGAAAACTTACGATCTCAAGAGCATTGAGAGCATCTGCCATGGCGACATTAGTCATATTAGCCGAGATCTTGTTCTTCTTGCATAGAGCCTGGAGTTCTCTCCTTGCAAGGCTGAGGAAATCCATAGCTTCAGGATTCGAACTGAAAATTGCTGCAAATTTATGAAGATTTTCTCCTAGAGAGAGAATTTTTTCGTGATGGGTTTTCTTTGGAATGGAGAATGGAGCGGGCCGAGCGGCTATGAAGGATGGAGGGGTATTTATACGTGTGTGGCCTGTGGAAAAGCCCTCTGAAAATTTGGCCGTTGGAGAGCAGATTTGAAATTTAATTACTGTTCATATTCTTTGGAAAATGGTGTGGAATGTGGTGTGGATCCAGTGGGAGTGGGTGTTGGACACCCCATTTTCTTAAAAAGTTCTATTTTTTAAAGATTGAACCTTAACTTTGTGGGTGTCCATCGCATTATTTCTAGAACATTGTGATTTGTGAGGAGGTAAATTGTGGGATGTACCTCATCATGTCAGAGTATAAGAACTGTCTATCTATAAAGAGTCAAATTCCAACACATTAGCCAAATAAAATAATATTACACACAAATCTAATTTTTTTTTATTATTTTTCAACCACATATTCTTTCATCAATCACTATTTCAAAATTTATAATTTCCCAAAAATGGGTGCCAACACATTCATAGCAGAATGTTACAAAATAAATAATTTTGCTACTTGTACATAAAAA
>CAIGRS010217041.1:0-18537 GCA_903798395.1 Fraxinus floribunda | reverse complement strand
TAACCCCATCATGCAAAGAATCAGAATCTCTTGTTTAAGGTATGTTTTATGCTCTACTATTTTGATTCTCATTGATTTTCAACATGGAGAGTTACAAGGTTGATTATTGATTGGATTAAATCTATAATCTCTGATTTATTTTCTATCATGAAAACATATTACTTCAAGGGCTTTTCTGCAAAAAGGAAAACTCTTACTAGATGATGGACACATGGCTGAATTAGGACCCTTAGATTGATGTAAATGATTACCTCACATAAAGGCAGGAAAATAATCTCTTAGGAGGAGAGACTTTTCACTTTTCAGCAGCTTCCTTCGTTTTTCTACACTTGCTATAAAATTGCAATCTCAAATTTCTTATGTGATTTTGTGAGATAAGAGAGTAAAATGATGAACTCTTGTATGAGTTTATGAGTGTTGTGGAAGGATTGTGTGTTTACTGTTGTTTTGAGGCCGTGTACTGTAACTCGATTTCTTGCTTATTTTGGGCGGTTCTAGTGGATTTAGAGCTTAATCCTTAACGGGTGCTCAATGGGGATTAAGTGTTTGAAGCGGTCGCCAAACCTTTGGGCCTTAGGGCCGAAAAATCATTGTGTTGTGATTCTTGTTATTTTGTTATTTTTCTTGTTTCTGTTTTACAAAATCGCTTTAAAACACGTTTAGGACCAACAGTGGTATCAGAGCATGGGATACCTTGATTCGATTAGTGTTTGAGTATACTTTGTATCTCGAAAATTTTTTAGATCTGTGTAGATCTGATCTTGAGCCTTTCTGTTTTTGGGAAAAAAATGCTTTTGAACTGGAGTTGTTTTTTTCTTGACCTTAAGTAACTTTTGTATATAACTGCAAATTCCTTAGAAGATTCTGGTAAATCACTTTTTCAAACTTAGGGTTTCAATTCAAGAAACTCGTTCTTTCAAAAGATATTTTCTCTGCTTTTGTATAGATATTGAGATATACCAAGATTTCTTTAATCTTTTTTTGTTTGACTTGCTGTATATATACTATTGATCTGACATTCGAATTGGTCTGTTCAGAGGTTGACATTACTGTTTTTGAAATTGTTTTTAGCTGGAGGTACATTTTCCTAACCCCATGTAGCTTACTGTGTGTGAGCATAATTGTATATCAACTCCAATTCTATCGATTGATCTGTTGATTATCCTTGCATATAACAGTCTTATAAAATTGGTATATCTAACATCGTTTGTTGTTGTATATATTTGGTTATATCATACCTGTACATTGTACACACTAGCACACACTATGACTTCTAAGGTAGATGTTCAAGTTTGGATGGCAAATGAGACTTTAGTTTCTGGCGCCAGAAAATCAAGGCTATTATGTTACAGTTAAAGTGTGCCAAAGCCATTGATGAATCTTGGCCAGAAACCCTATCTTAAGATAGGAAAACTGAACAAGATAAATTGGCTTGGAGCACTATGTTTCTACACTTATCTGATTATGTGATTTGGAAAGTAGGATAAACCAAAACTATTGTAGAACTTTAGACTGCCTTAGAAAAATAGTACCTCAACAAGTCCCTACCAAATAAATGCTTTCTCTGTATACACTTCTTTAGTTTTAAGGTTGATCCTAGTCTTGATACTGAAGAGACTATGGATAGATTCAATAGGATCACACAAGACTTAACAAACTGTGGAGAGAAGAACTCTGATGAGTAGAATGTAGTTGGTCTACTTAATGCTCTAGGAGATAAGTATAAAGATATAAGGAATGCTCTAGAGTATGGTAGGAGTGATCTTACTGTTGAGATAATTCACAGTTCTCTTTTGAACAGAGATCTGGGATTGAAATCTGAACACAAAGTAAATATAAAGATATAAGAAATGCTCCAAAGCATGGTAGGAGTGATCTTACTGTTGAAATGATTCACAGTTCTCTTTTGAACATAGAATTGGAATTAAAATCTGAACACAAAGAGGTGTTCCATGTTGAGGGTATGGAAACTAATCAGAAATCATATACTAAAGGTGTGAGTAATTTCAGTCATTCCAATCACGACAAGAATAAAAACTTTATCAAAAGAAAATGGAATAATACTAAAGGAAAGGACAAGAAACCCAATACAGAAAAGGCAAATAACAAGAAGTGCTTCTACTGTGGTAGAAATGGGCACTTTATTAAAGATTGCATTAAAAGGGGCAATGACCAAAAGAATTGGTCTAATTCTGAAAATGCTTCTTTAGCCACTACTTCTAACTGTAAAGAAGTAGGAGTCAATATTGGGGTTGCCTAAGTGTCGTTATCAGAAAGCATTAAACATGACTGGGTTTTAGACTCAGGATATTCCTTTCATATGACACCTAATATTGACTGCGTATTTGACTATTTCAGCCTTAATGAAGGATCGGTGAAACTTGGGAATGATGAGGTGTGTCAAGTTAAGGGAATTGGCAATGTGTTGCTGAAATGCAAAAATGGTCATCACCTACTATTGAAACATGCTAGATATGTTCTAGCTTTAAAAAGAAACCTCATATCCCTTGGAGTACTTGATTATTCAAAAATGGTCATCACCTACTATTGAAACATGCTAGATATGTTCTAGCTTTAAAAAGAAACCTCATATCCCTTGGAGTTCTTGATGATGAAGATATCAAATTGAGATTAAGAATGGTTCAACTAATATAATCAGAAATCAAGAACTTATTGTCAGTTCACCTAAACTAAATGGAATCTATGTTATAGGTGCTGAAATCACTTCACCTAATAATGCTGTGAATTTTGTCACACATTCCGATAAATTAGATCTATGGCATAAAAGGCTTGGTCACTTGAGCGAAAAAGGTTTTAAAACCTTGTCGTGTCAAGGGGTATTTGGAAAGGATAGTGTTCATAAATTAACTTTTTGTGAACACTGCATAATGGGAAAGCAAGTCATATTGCCTTTTAAAGCAGGCCTGCACAATCCCAAAATGTCCTTGAATACATACACTCTGATTTATGGGGGCCTGCCCCTATACTTACAATATCTGGTCACAAATATTATCTTCTTGTTGTTGTTGACTTTTCTAGAAAAACATGGATTTTCTTACTAAAATCTAAATCTGATACATTTTCAAATTTCAAAGAATGGAATGTGTTAATTGAAAATCAGACTAATAAGAAGATAAAGATTTTAAGAACTGATAATGGGCTTGTATTCTGCAATTCAGAATTTGATAAATACTGCTCTAAACAAGGGATAATTAGACATAAAATCGTCAGCTATACTCCTCAGTAAAATGGAGTTGCTGAGAGATTAAATAAAACCATTCTTGAGAGGACCAAATGTATGTTAATCAGTTCTGGCCTCCCAAAAATATTTTGGGGAGAGGCAATAAAAACAACTTGTTATCTAATAAATAGATGTCCTTCTAGCTCTCTAAATAATAAAGTTCCTGAACAAATTTGGTTTGGTACATTACCTAATTACTCCTGTCTCAGAACCTTTGGATGTGCTACATATGCACATCACACTGATTCTAAACTGGACCCTAGATCATTAAAGGGTGTGTTTCTAGGTTATGAAGAAGGTGTTAAAGGTTATAGATTGTGGTTAAGAGATGTTAGAGGCTATAAAGTGATGACAAGTAGATTTGTGATTTTTAATGAAGATGATTTTCCTTGTCTTAGTGACAAATCTAGTGAAAATATAGGAAAAGATGACTTTGTAATCACTGAAATAAATCTGAATAGAGAGACTGAAAATGACTAGATTCAGTTTGAGGTGGAGCCACATGAAGTGAACCATAAAATGCCTCTGATGTTGAAATTTTGGAAGATGACCAGCATCTGGAGCCAGCAAATGACCTGCAGAACTACCAGCTTACTAGAGATAGAGCAAGGAGGGAAATAAGGTCTCCTTCCAGGTATCAGTATGCTGATTCTGTTACTGCACAATATGAACCTGATCTATTTGACATAGAATCCACTTCTTATGAAGAAGTTGTCTCTTGCATTGAATCTCCTAAGTGGATTGATGCAATGGAAGATGAAACAAACTCCCTTTATAAGAATCAGACCTGGATCTTAGTTGAAAAACCCAAGAGATGTAAAGTGATTGATCGTAAATGGGTATATAAGATCAAAGAGGGAGAGGCTAATACAATTAACAATAGAATGTATAAGGCAACACTTGTAGCAAAAGGGTTTACACAAAGAGAAGGGATTGACTACACTGAAACTTTTTCACCTGTTGTCAAATACATCTCTATTAGGGTTTTTCTTGCTATTGTAACACAATTTGACTTATAGTTAGAACAACTTGATGTGAAGACTACTTCCTGTATGGTTCTTTAGATGAAACCATATACATGACTCAACCAAAAGGGTTTGAGGTTAAAGAAAATGGGGACTTTGTGTGTCTCTTGAAAAAATCTTTGTATGGCCTAAAGCAGGTCCCTAGACAGTGGTATAAACGATTTAACACATTTATACAAGGGTTAGACTTTAAGAAATATGATTATGATCCCTTTTTTTACTTTAAGAAAGATGGAGAATTTGAATCTTTTTATCTGCTCTTGTATGTTGATGATATGCTTCCTGCTAGTCATAATTCTATTACTCTTAATATGATTAAAGAGAAGTTGAAATATGAATTTGAAATGAAAGATTTAGGGCCAGTTACAAAAATATTGGGCATGGAAATTAAAAGGGATAGAATAAATGTTATGTTGAAAAGATAGTTAAAAGATTTTCTCTTCATGATGCTAAGCCTGTTAGCCTACCTTTGTCTGGTAGTATGAAACTATTTGTTAATCAATCACCTAAATCTGAAAATGAACTTAAAAGAATGATAAATGTGTCATATTCTAATGTTGTTGGATCTGTAATGTATGTAATGGTATGCTCTAAACTTGATATTGCTTATGTTGTGAGTGTGCTAAGTAGATTTATGAGTAATCTTGGTGAATTACATTGGCAATGCATGAAAAATTTGATTAAATATCTGAAAGGAACAAGTCATTTAGGTTTAATGTTCAAAACTGATAAAAATGGACTTAAACTAAAAGGATATGTAGACTCAGATTATGCTGAAAATTCAGATAATAGAAAGTCCACCACTGCATACTTTTATGTCATGAATGATACACGCATTAGCTGGAAATCACAATTACAAAAGGTGGTTGTATTGTTTTCGACTGAGACTGAATATATTGCTGCCTCTGAGGCTGTAAAGGAAGGTTTATGGCTGAAAGGTTTATTGGGAGAACTAGGATTTGTAGAAAATCATGTGGAGCTATGTTCTGATAACCAAAGTGCAATATTTTTAAGCAAAACCCAGTTCTTCATGATAGGTCCAAGCATATAGATAAAACTAATTTTCTGTTTTTGTACAGGTAATAAGAGCAAATGAAATTTGGTCTAAGTTTTTAAATCCGCGAAGTACTGTCTCAAAATGCAGCAAAAGGTGGAGATTGTAAAGTTGTTTGCTGATTTTTATGGAGGCCCTATCATATTTGTTCCACTTGCCCAAGTGACTTTGGCCAAAATCCTGATCTAATAAGTAGAAGAATCTGGAATGATGAAAACGTATTACTTCAAGGGCTTTTCTATAAAAATGAAAACTCTTACTAGATGATGGACACGTGGCTAAATTGGGACCCTTGGATTGATGCAAATGATTATCTCACATAAAGACAGGAAAATAATCTCTTAGGAGGAGAGACTTTTCTTTTTTCGGCAACTTCCTTCGTTTTTTTTACACTCTCTCTATAAAATTGTAATCTCAAATTTCTTATGTGATTTTGTGAGATAGGAGAGTAAAATGATGAACTCTTGTGTGAGTTTATGAGTGTTGGGGAAGTATTGTGTGTTTAGTGTTGTTTTGAGGCCGTGTACTTTGACTCAATTTCTTGCCTATTTTGGGCGGTTACAGTGGATTTAGAGCTTAATCCTTAACGGATGCTCAATGGAGATTAGGCGTTTGAAGCGATCTTCGAACCTCGGGGCCTTAGGGCCGAAAAATCGTTGTGTTGTGATTCTTGTTATTTCGTCATTTTTCTTGTTTTTGTTTTACAATTCGATGCTTTAAAACACATTTAGGACCAACAACTCTGATTGGAAAATTGAATTCTAAGACAATCAAAACTAGACAAAGTCATATCCATCCGTAAATTTGTACACTTGTTCCAAATTTTATAAGTATCAAGGGGCAACCTTTGAAATGAAAGGGATCACATAACTCTCAAAATGAAAACAGATCTCCATGTAAAAATCTCTCATCCTTCTTATTAGAAAATATAGATCATGTGTCGTCCATGTGGGGTGATCCGATCCACAAGGCATCAAAAAGATGGGAGGGAGTGATTTGAATTTGGAATCCACAAATCCACAACTCCCCATAACCTCCCATAACTCCCATAAAACCTCCAATTTTTTTGTCTAGCAATGGAGAGAAAAAATATGGTAGAGAAATGGTGAAAACTCGTATGAAAAATATCACCAAAATTGAAAGGCTCCTAGAACACTATTTCGGCACAAGAAATTCACAAAATTGGCGTTTAGGTTGTGGTTAATAATTCCTTTCCATTGTGATTAGGATTGAGACCATTGGAGTGCAAGAAAATTGTAGATTTGAGGTTTTGGAAAGCAAGTTGATTCAACCATTCAAAAGATTTTGAAATTCATCATTTCAAGTAAGTATCTTGACCCGAAATACGTGTTAAAGTATGTTTCGAATTACTTCATTGGAATCAGAGCCATAAGGTTGAATTCATTGTTGTAATACATGCTTAAATATATCATTACATGATACAATTGGGTTATGAATTTTATATGTAAAGTTTTCAAACCTTATGTGGTCTTTAATGACATCTTTGATAGTTTACTACTTTCTATGCATTAATAATTATGCAATAAAATTAGTATTGTTCGAAAGGTATTTTAATAAGTTTTCCAACCATATAAAGAACTTAAATTTTGGACTTAAAACAAAGAAGTTATGAGAGTTTGAAGTTTGGATGTAGATCTTAATTTTTACATGAAAATCGATAAAATTCGAAACTTCATAACATGATAACTTATTCTATACCATATTTCATGCTTTCCATTTGATATGGTTGGATAAATCTTCTCGAGACATTTCTAATGATACAAAGATCATTAATTTGTCCTTGAAATGAAGAAGTTATGACCTCCCGAAATTTGGATGTAAATCTAATTTTTTTGCAAAAAGATTGGTAAAATCCAAAATTTCATCACATCATAACTTTTTTTTACATAGTGTTTTATGCTTCCCATTTGATTGGTTGGACAGATCTTCTCAAAATCTTTCCAATGATATAAAGATCATTAATTTTGGCCCTAAAATGAAGAAGTTATGATTTCTCAAAATTTAGTTGAAAATTTAAAAAAATTGCATAATTTTTTTTTGCCATTTTTACTCTCGGGCAGATCTGTTGATGTCCCAAACGTGGCCTTAAATATTGATTTTGTAAAATCCGACTATAAAGATAAACTCAAAACGTCAAAATTAGTTGAGATGACCAATTGAATTTTTTTTTTCAAGAACGGCATTGTAATGCTAACAGACCCTATTTTTCTTATTAATTTAAGAAAAATATTGCAGATTGGTCCCGCTCATGAGAGCGCGTGAGGAACTTGATTTTAATTTTAAAAAAATTGTAGATTGATCCTTGAATTGTTCTTGATTTTTCAATACAAGTAAATTAATTTTTGAATAGTGAATTTTTTTTTTTTGTATTTAATGTTTGAAATAAATTTGTAAAAAGTAATAAAAATATTTTTTTAAGTTGAGTAGATTCTTATTTTTTTTAAGTAAAAAATATTTATTAAATGGTATTTGGCCAGTGTCTATTTTTTTAAGTGCTCTCATTTATTTGGAAAATGAAAAATATTCTAAAAATATATACTACATTTTATATATGTTCATGCATAGTTATTAGACCCGATCCGGACATCAATCCGGACAAGGTATTGGATCTCGGGTTACTGGTCGAACTGATGGGTTAATGGTTGGACCGGCGGGTCATTGCATAAAAATCTATTTAAAAAATAAAATTAAAGTGTATAAATTTTTTTAGGCAAAATTATATATTTTTTAAAATTATTTTTTACTAATTATTTAGGTCTATAAAATAAAGTTAAATGTTTGACTAATTTTTTTATAAAAATACTTTTAAAAAACATATAATGATAAAGTGGATACATATTACTTCTTGCATATAATAAACATTGAAGTACTCTACAACTTTAATGGTAAGGAAGTAATTGTTTTACTTAGAGGTCCAATGTTCAATTCTTTGGACCCTCAATATTTAAAATGCAATTTTGAAAATCGGTCAACCGACCGAGTTAACTCGATCAAAATTGCCAATTAACTCAGTCAAAGTTGAGTTTTGACCGAGTCGTGTGCATCCATATTAAATTAATATATCCAGCCCGGATAAGGGCCCGGGTCACCGGTTTTCCGGCTCGACCGGCCGATCCAGGTCGGGCTTTATAACTATGTGTTCATGAGTTGTATGGGTCTTTGATTAGGTTATGTGATCTATTATTACTTATTTCCAATTTTTGTGTTTGATCAAATATTGTTGGATCTAAGCACACTTATAACATCCTCAGAGTGAAGGCTAGAAAAGCAAATGCTATGGAACTTGTTAAAAAACCTATGTATTTATTGAAATTAGTACATGGATCTGGAGCATAACCTAATGGAACACACAAATATTTTTGGGACATTTTTTGTGTTGAGCAAAATATGAGAATTCTAATATCATTTCTCATTTGTCGAGATTGTGTTGCAACAGATATTAAAATAAGGTTGAGAGTCTGTAATAAAACTTAAATGATGTGATTTTTATTCTTCGATTATAATTGAAATTATTTTCTGGAAAAATTAATTTGTGATATCATGGTATATTTTTATACTTTTATTGCACATTATGAAATTATCTCATTGAATTACATGATATGTATTAATTCGTAAATTGCTATGAATACCAATGTCAGTAGAATAGTGAGATTTTTACTTAGATATATTGATTGTCAGTTGAGTGATAGTTCGATGATTGGAAGATTTAGAGAAAATCTTATATAGAACTATTTGATTCAACAACTGAGTGGGAATTCTTAAGTTGGAAGAATTAATGTAATTCTCGCTTATAACTTATGGAATTTTGCATTATGAAATTAAGTATGTGATAGTGAAACAATAGGATTGCAGACGATGATTGGGAACATAGTGAACTTTCGACTCTATGCTTAACGTTAAACTATCGTCTACGTTAATTTGCATTGATGCAAAATGATATATGTGCATAAATGGGCATTGATTGAGAATAAAATGTCTTTAAAATCCGATATATAGTGTCATCAAAATTTATAGTTGTTGACCTTAATAAATGTGACGAGCTAAATGCGATAACGTTTGGCATAATAAATTTTTCAATTAAAAGAACCTGATGTTTTAGATAGCATCAACCACGTAATTGAAGACCTGATGTGGGTCAGACTACTCTAGAGAATAAAGATTAAGAATTTTATCAAGTACAAAAAAAGTAGATTCTAGTACTTGAGCATTTGAATTGTATTCTGTTAGAGATGATCTTTTTTTTTTTTCCTCAAATGTGACTGAGATGAGATGGTTAACACAGTGTTAACAATTTTTCTTGTTGGTCACAATTTTTTTGTGAGTAGTAAATTCAAACTAGTCTCATTTCAATGGATGGGAACTTTGAAGGTTAACGTAACTTACGAATTGAAGTTTCAATTTCCTCTATTGACACTGTCCATCGTGTGAGTTAAAAGACGTGTGACTTGATGTTGCTAAATCTCGAGGACATGTTAGTGTAGCAATGCTCTAATTTGCAAAAGATTTCGAATCTTAAGTTTAAATGAACTAAAACAAATGCTAATAATGACGAGACTGAAAAATGGACCAAGAAGAACGTATCAAATAGAAATACGTGAAAGTGGTTTTGATAGAAAACCAATATTATAAAGGTTCAAGTGTTTCAACCACATGGTTTGAATCTTTTAGCTTGAAAGTAGTTAGGTTAAAGGATATAACACTTGAATATGTTCCTCTTAGTATTTTTTTACGTATCAACACTATACATAGTGGACCTTATCCTCTGTGGATAACGAAATTCAAGAGTTAGAAACCCACTTTATATGAGATCAAGAAGTGTCTTTAGTCTATTGTCAAGTCTTTGACTTGATACATAAATATATATACAAATAATGAAGATGGATTATAGGTTTATATGACTAATATTGCAACTTAGTTTTGCAAAATGGAGAATCTGACCTCCTATTTGATATTAAAATAGTATCAAAGGCTCCACTAAACTTGATCTCAGTTTTGGTTCTTCTAAAAGTGGTTTATCACTTGAACTTATACGTGGTAGTTCTATTCATACTTACAGTGGTGATGTTTAATTATGATTTTGGATATTTGTCTAATGGTTTGAGGTTATGAGTTGAGAAAACCATTCAAAACTGTAAGAGTTAAACTTCCATTGAGTAAATCCATTTTCTTGAGAGATAGAGATGGAATTTCATATTTTCATTACATTTATAGATGGATACAGGTATTTCAGTTGATCCTCTGATTTTCATAAGTTGATGATATTTATTGATTTAGACTTTATTGAAAGAGAGTAAAAAATCAAATTTTGGAAGTGAAGACTTTGAGAATTGTTTGAGAGTGTGAATCTCTATCACGAGAGATCTATGATCTAGGTAATTAAAGATAAAATCTTATTGGATTGATTATTTCTTGATAACCAATAATTATATGGTTTATTAGGAAGAAAGAATAGAATATTATTGAATGTGATGAGATTTGAGATAATGCAGTCCAATTTATGTATTTTTTTGGGATGATTATTGGTTAACTATAATGTGTCACTCACTACAACAAAAATAGTCATTTGCAACACTAAAAATGTAATATTTGTTGATAAATGTTGCTAAAAGAGTCATTTGACAACATTTTAGTAAGTGAATGTTGTCATTGGTTAATATAAATGAGTTTTAGCAACGTTCTTTAGAAAAATGTTGCGATAGACCCCCCTTTTTGCAACGTTTATTGAGTGTTGCGGAATGTTTTATTTTTCGCAATGTTTATCAAACGTTTCGAAAAGTTTTAATAGCTTAACTTTTTGCACATTTTGTTAAACATTGCAAAAGGTCACTTTTCGGTTAATATAAATGAGTTTTGGCAATGTTCTTTAGAAAAATGTTGCAATAGATCCCCTTTTTGCAATGTTTATTGAGCGTTGCGAAATGTTTTATTTTTCACAATGTTTATCAAACGTTTCAATAGCTTAACTTTTTGCACATTTTGTTAAACATTGCAAAAGGTCACTTTTCGCAACTTTTGGTAAACGTTGCTAATAAGGTATCTTTTGCAACGTTTTATAAACGTTGCAAAAAATGAGTGTATACAATTTTTTGGCTCATTTCAATTCCAACCCAACAACCCACAAAATATCAAATCCATAACCCGCCAACCCGAACTGACCCACTTGGATTAAAAAAAGAAGAAGAAAAAAAGTTATGGACAACAACCCTAAAACCCAATTCGACAATCCCCCATTCTCTAATCTCTCTCATTTTCCCCTGAAAATCCTCAAATCGCCAACACAAATCCAAATACATTTAATCAAATATCATCTCTCATTGAAGGAGATCCCAAATCGGCAAATCCAGACCTGAAGGCTAAAATTAAGTGACCGTTTATGCAAGTTTTAAAATTTAGTAACCGTTTTGTAATTTTGATGTAAATTCAGTGACCGTTTGTGAAATTAACCCTAAATATAATAAATAAAAATAAAATAAAATAAAAACTTAAAACGTTTATTTTAAAATAAGTTTTACTTTATTTTATTTTTTTAGAGAACAATTTTTTTTAAATAACTTTTCATTTTATTTTTCTAAGTAATTTTTTTTTTAAAATAAGTTTTTATTTTATTTTAAAAACATTTTTTAAATAAGTTTTTATTTTATTTTATATTTCTAAATAACTTTTTTTACAAAAATAACTTTTTATTTTATTTTATTGTTTTAATTAGTTTTTTTTAAAATAAATTTTAATTTTAATTTTTTTTAAAATTTATTATATATATAATGCAAAATTACTGTTTTGTTCCTTTTAAAATTAGTGAAATTTGTAAAAAGAAGTTGAGTGGTCATGATCAAATGTTATATGAAATTGAGTTGTTATAGTAAAACGTTATATGAAATTAGATGGTCTCAGTGAATAAAACCAAATTGAGTGGTCGTGGTGAAATAAAATCAAATTGGGTGACCGTGGTGACACCAAGTATAAAGTTGGATGACCACCAGTGAATTTAACCCTTTTTTTCTTCTATAGTTGTCATTGTGTCAACTTATAATTAAATAAAACTTGTTACACACACGAGGGGTAGATTCATCGGCGGTCCAACTGCAAATTTTAAGTAATTGGGGTCCATTAATTTAATTTGTTTGCAATGAAAGTACTATATTTAGATTCAATAAGATGGCATAACAAAACCTACTCAATGTTGCATATTAAACATGTATTTTGGCATTTGGCATAAAAGCAACTTTACATTAATGATATGTTTCCAGATTTAAGACTTGAAAGCAATTGCGCATTGCCATAGACATAGATGTGTATCAGTGTATGTAGATAAAATTACAGCATGATGTTGCTCCACGTCTTTTATATTGTGTGGGGAGAAGTCCTCCATGTATAACAAAGCCAACATCCCTTCCACACAAAATGTCAATCGAATTTTTTTGGATTTTTTCTCCAATTACGTAACCTATCGTCTAAATCTTAAACTTAAATGACATATTTAATATATAAAATTAGATAAAATTAAAACAATATAGAATACTCACCATATATTAGATGTAATTCTCACCTTGATTACTTATTTACGAATTTTACAACTTGCATACTAATTTTTTGTAAGCATTGATAAATAATGTATTTGTTAAAATAATTATCGAGCAATGGCATAAAAATATACTCCCTTCGTCCCATAAAAATAAGCTTGTTTTCTATTTTCACACCGATTAATAAAATGTAATTAATATTGTTGAAACTATAAATTTTTCTTACATTTTTCTAAAATGTCCCTACATTAAATATTGATTTAAATATGAGTAGTTTATATTTATCGATAACAAAGCATTAAATAGGGTATATTACAAAATTAAAAAATCATTCAATAAAGAAAGTGACATGTAATTTGAGATAGATAAAAAATGATAGTATATTAACATGTACCCTGCATTTATAATCCAAGGAATTAATTACTCTTAATATCTCAAACTAGGATTTCATAAATATTTTGAGTGACTATAGATTCCTCGTACCAATATCATTCTTACCAAAATGGGTAGAAAACATGCACAATTCATTAATAAACGAAGTTTTGCCCTTTTGGGTCGAAATGAGGAAAAAAAAAAATTGTTTTTCATATATATATATATATAATTAAACACTTTCTCATGCAAAATTGAAAGTTTTAAATTAGTTGATTATTTAGACCCAACG
The DNA here is from genome assembly GCA_903798395.1 of Fraxinus floribunda. Lineage (NCBI taxonomy): Eukaryota > Viridiplantae > Streptophyta > Magnoliopsida > Lamiales > Oleaceae > Fraxinus > Fraxinus floribunda. The sequence goes on along the minus strand of CAIGRS010217041.1, from coordinate 5,012 downwards.
TGCGAAATTACACAATTAAAAGCAACAAGTCACTTTTTAACTATTTCTAGATGATTAGATCAAACAAGTCACTTTATCCTAAGTTTGATACCACGATCAATAATTAAATGGAGAAACCCAAATTGGATAAAACTTCAAGCACTTTGTCAATTAATAATCCAATATAAATCAAAGCAAATTTATAGTATGGTCCAGACTCGTCTACCTCGTAGAACTTCTAACCTCAATTCCTAAGGTCTCCGTTGATTCTATTGGAGGTATGCTCCTTCAAAACAAGTCCCGATTTCTGGTTTATACCTTAGCCGTCTTGGACTTCGTGCTCATGACATCAGATCCCGACTCCTCTTACATCACCTTAGTCCTCCTGAATTTGTACTTCTGAAACAGCTTCTGATCCCTGGTATTGATTTATCTCCGGTAGATTAGGTAGTTTGGTGTTTAATCAAAAGATCTTGTATGTTTTGATTTGTGATTTAATATGAAACAATATGGATTGATCAACAAAATATGTTTTGAAAGAATTTATGGATCAAGTAATATGTGGTGGTTGAATCTTGAAATCAAAAAATTAATCTCTAGGAAATAAATCTGATTCAACACACTTTGGAAAGTACATAGGATATGATGTATATAAATCAGCTAGAAAAACGAATATAACTGTTTATCGGATAATCACGTCGCTCAAGTTTTAGGCCAGTAACAAGCGAGCGGTAGCTAAGCAGTCATCAATATTTTTATCATAACATTCTCTCCGATGTTCATTTGAGGTGATTCAAAACGCGTTAAAAAGCTAACTCAAAGTGCTACAATTTTTTTAGAAATAGCCTTCTCCAAATTATAGTTTTCCATGTAAAATGCATTGCGACTTGTGAGTGAGAATGTGGAGCATAATTTGTGCAACACTTTTACATTTATTTGACTTTTAATTGCATTCCAATTATCATATATGATTTTCTTGGACATCTTGGATTCTTTCAAGACCTATACTACCAATCCAACTCTTTTGACTTTAATTGGGATATGATAACTCATATTTTGACTTTGATTACAACTCAATAAACTTCTAATACAAATCAACTAGAACTTGATTTTGACTAAAAATTGACAATTACAAATTTGAGAATTACTAAATATAGTTTGGACTTAACAAAAATAAAGATTAAAAAGGTCATTTAGACCTTGCCTTTTCAACTATTTTTACTCTTTCTATTATGGTATTAACAATCAAATAACATAAGAGTCCCAAACTTGAGGAGGTCCAATAATTAGACATTAAACCTAACTTATAGGCTATAGCTCAAGGTCGTTGATGAATAGCTCAAGGCCCACCAATATGTCATTTATATCGCAACATGTCATTTCAATCCTTAATTTACAATCAATTAATTCGCATGACAAGGGGCGGACCCATTTAGGGTCCAGTGGGTGCTGCGAGGTTGCGATTCCAATTTACTCAAATTCCTGTGATTCCATTTAATCTCAAACCTCTGTGATTCCAATCGCGTATTTTGAAAGAAGAACATATTGAAGAAGCAAAATTTCATAATCCTTCTCTTTCTTAATCTTATTATTTATATTTTGATAATTATTTTATTCTTGGATTGTAAAACCTCTCATCAAATCCCCAATGTGACAATCTCGAATTGACCTTTTTCTCCGAAAAATGTCTTTTGCCTTTAGGTAAGGCTAAGAAGTAGGAGTAGGATATCTATGTTTTAAGATATGAAATTTGACAGATTGTTCATCGTATAAACTTATTTTAACCATATTTTCTTGTTAAGGATACTAATGAAATATTTTAAACTAGCTAGGGATGGCAAAATAACTCGACAAATCTGATACCCGTGGGGTCCGGCCCCAAACGGGGCGGGGATTACCCGCTTAATCGGGTATTCGGGGCGAGAACGGGGTGGTAACGGATGCCCCGCCTCACCCCCGCCCCCGCCCCGTTTAATTTTTTTAAATCTTTTTTTAAGAATTAAATACTTTAAATGGAAGATTTTATAGTTTTAATAGAAAATGAAAACTAAATTTATTTGTCTCAATCTAATTAATGTGTGACATAATATAAATTATCAAAAACTTTTTTTAAAAAAAAATTAAACNGGTATTCGGGGCGAGAACGGGGTGGTAACGGATGCCCCGCCTCACCCCCGCCCCCGCCCCGTTTAATTTTTTTAAATCTTTTTTTAAGAATTAAATACTTTAAATGGAAGATTTTATAGTTTTAATAGAAAATGAAAACTAAATTTATTTGTCTCAATCTAATGAATGTGAGAAATAATATAAATTATCAAAAACTTTTCAAAATAAAATAAAATTAAACGAGGCGGTAAACGGGGCAAGGGCCCCGCCCCGCCCCGCCTTGCCTTAAACGGGTAACGGGGCGGGGCGGAAAATTTCTTGGCGGGTCGGGGGGGCCCGATCCCGACCCGCCCCGTTGCCATCCCTAAAACTAGCTTATGATTAAACTTATTTTAACTTCTCTGTTATTTTGTGCAATGAATTGTGAATCGGAGATTTGTACCTACATTGGTGCAAGTGTATAGTGGGATTTTTTATTTTATTTTTTTGGAGATTAGCGTTATTTTCTCTTTGCAAATATATAATCTAATGTTTCTATTTGTTTTTTTCCTAGTTTCGAGCTTAGACAACAAATAGGATTCTTGCCTTCTCTTTTGTTATTTGTTATCCATAAACTATTGTTTTTTGTTGCTTTTGCCTTCTCTAGTGTTTATGCAAACTTCGTTTAATTTGAAGGAAGATATGTTAAGTTATTTTAAACAAGTATCTCAATTTTGTATTGAAGAAAATGTTTGAGACAAAGAAACCACGCATTGAGGAAATATCTATTGAAGAAAATGTCGAGGCAAATTTCTATTGTTGCTTTTAAATCTCTTTTTTTTATTGTTTACGTAATTCTGTTTCACCCCCACTGAATCATAATCATGAGTTTGCCCCTACACATGACTCAACATAATTATAAAGTTACAAATAATATTATAGGTAGAAAGGAACTTTGATACACTAATGTCATTAAATTAAAAAACAAAAAATTCTAAACCTTCATATCCTATCTAATATCTTAAAATTTATTGAAATAGCTCATAAGTAACGAAATTCTAATGATGAATATAAACTTTCAGATAAAAATTACATAACATTGTACACTTAGAAGTCCTACTTAATTTGCTTGCTGATATAAACTATCAAATATCGAAAGCTATTACTCTATGATTCAAGAGTTGGTAAGATTTCGACATCAACAAAAGCTGAAATCATCAAGGCCTCCATTATTGATTCTAAATTTCAAAGGACATGACAAAAATATGGTTAGAACATTTAAGATTGATGCAAGGTATACAAAAATGTGGCTGTTCAAGGGTTGGTTTTAAATAGTTTGCATTAATTAAGGAATCAGTTTGTTTGGACAAACGAGAAGCTGACAGTGGGAATCTTAAAAGGTATTTAAGGTAAGATAGTTAGAATGGCCAAAATTGTAGCCACGTCCGCGGCCTAATATGGGTGTAGCTTAGCCATAAACTATGGTTAGGTTAGGTATGGCTACTATCTATTTCTTGTGAAGTTTCTCTTTGATATTTTTTTTTTTCATTTTTAGACTTTTGGAAGCTTTTTATTTATTTATTTTTTTTTTTTGGGGAATTTTGAAAGTTGTACAGGAATGAGAATATGACGGAACGGGACTGAACGGGAAGGGAAGGGATGGGGTTGGTTTGCTTCCCTCATCTTCCATCCCGTTGGAGATTTTTGGGAAGCAAGGCACGACAGGATTAAAATATATATGTTTATCACCTCGTTTACATATATGGTTTATTTTTAATGTTGCTTTCGACATTTTTAAATACGCTTTAAATTTTAAAAATAAAAATAAAAGTTGGGATGGGTTCGGGATCATATTTTCATCACTGTCCTATCCCCCACGGGCCGAATCCGTTCCCCTATTCCGGGAGGAGGGGGGATGTCAAGGTATTTGCATTCCTAAGTTGGATTTTGTAAATAGGGTAAATTTTGGGGGTGGACACTGAACTTGTAGTAAAACTTAAACTGGATCGTTTAAGTTCAATTTGTATAATTCTATCAAGTGTCATCTACAAGATAAAAGTTGTAGAGAGGCATCTAGGACATTAGGCTAGAGATGGCAACGAGGCGGGTTCGGGGCGGGGCATCCTCGCCCCACCCCGCCCCTCCCCGCCAGGCCACTCTCCCACCCCGCCCCGTGCCCCGCCCCATCTTAGACGGGGCGGGGCGGGTTTGGAGCGCGAATTTGCCCCATTTCCTGCTCCATTAAATTTTTTTTTAATTTATTTTTTACAAAAATTTCTTGTTAATTAATTTTTACTTAATTTTTAATTTTTTTTATTCTTCACGGGGCGTGTTCGGAGCGCTTTGGGGCTGGGCACCCTCTCCCCGCTAGAGATGGNGCCCCGTGCCCCGCCCCATCTTAGACGGGGCGGGGCGGGTTTGGAGCGCGAATTTGCCCCATTTCCTGCTCCAATTAATTTTTTTTAATTTATTTTTTACAAAAATTTCTTGTTAATTAATTTTTTTTTAATTTTTAATTTTTTTTATTCTTCACGGGGCGGGTTCGGGGCACGCCCCACCCCACCAACCCGTCGGGGCGAGTTTGCGGGGCTGCGGCGAGGCAGGGCGGGGCAGGTTTTTTGCCATCGTTCATCATATGAGACATTAGTTGATTGTTTATTTATTGTGGGATGTTGTTAGGTAAAGAATATAGAGAAATCATATAGTCGACTTAGAGGTGGCAATGGCCGAGCATCTATAGTCGACTTAGAGGTGGCTCAGTCGGCCATTGCCCACACGAGCTCGGCTTGGATTACATCCGAAGATGTTCGATTTAGAATTCGATCACTTGTACATCATAGAGTTCTTCCCATATCTAGTCAAAGAAAACGACGAGTTCGTTTACCATTACAAGTATCTGGTAGGAAAGTATTGCCCTTCAGTAGACATGATATTACAATGCGAAGAAC
>CAIGRS010217040.1:0-24602 GCA_903798395.1 Fraxinus floribunda | reverse complement strand
TGGGTGAAAATAAAATGAATTTTAGAAAATTGAATTACTTATAATTATTTTCTTGAAAATTGTCAATTAATTGTGTTTGATTAATATAATTTTTCACGTGGAAAATATTGAAATTTTAAATCTTTTAGTGTTCGTTTGATTTTGTTTTACAGGAAGATTGTTCATTAGAGGGATATAATTTGTTACAATTGGGGGTAAAATTTATTTACATTGCTAAAAAAATTGTGGGAAAACAAATTCCATCAAACTCAAGAAAAAAAGGTCACGTGGAAGTTGGGGGAAAACAAATTCTAAGAAAAATTTTGCCTATTAAACAAGGTAAAAGATGTGAAATGGAAAATGTAGATATCAAGCAGGGCTTTAGTGCCATCCAATCAATTTCATACAATGTTTTATTGTGACCACTCAATTTCTTTTCACCATTTTCATTAATTTAAAAAGGAATAAAACATAATTTTCTATTATATATATAATAAATTTTAAAAAAAGCAAAATTAAAGTAAAAACTTAATTTAACAAAGAAAAATACTTATTTTAAAAACATGTTACTAACAAAATATTTTAAAAAAACATTTTTAAAATAAAATAAAATTTTGGTTTTTTTAAAATTGTTCTTATGTGTGTATATATAATACAAAATTACTGTTTTGCCTATTTTAAAATAAGTGAAAATGATGAAAATAATTTGGGTGGTCATCATGAAATATTATATGAAATTAAGTGGTCAGGTAAAATATTATATGAAATTAGGTGGTCATGGTGAAACATTGCATGAAATTAGAGGCAACTGTGAAATAAAATCAAATTGAGTGGTATGGTGACATTAAGTATAAAATTGGATGGACGTTTGTGGATTTAACCCGTCAATAAATGTTTTTTGTGCTTCGGGAAAATTTTCGTTTTGACCTTTGACCTTTCAAAAATGTCTGGGATGTACCCAGACCTTTTTTATTAACATAGTCATCCCATCCTTTCAAAATATAGGAAAAGTTGGTCCATTTACACGGTTTATGACCATTTTGGCCGTTAAGATATCGTGAACTGAGCCCTCCAAAAGGAAGATTGACAAGGAGACAAAATTTCATTCGTCTCCTTCATTCGAGTACCCACTAAATGTCATCATCGAGAGCAATTCCACCCCATTCGACACTGCCACCAATAATTAAAAACTCGATATCCATTTTCTAGAGGCGTTTAATTCAATATTTAAATGTAAATAATAAGATCAATAAACATGAAATCCAAAAAATAAAAATCACCTCCACCTACCATGAGATCTAGTGGCTTTTGTTTATGGTAGAAGTAAATAAAAAAATGTGGGAAAGTAGAAGATTGCAATGTAAAATATAGATGTGGTTGTTTACACTATCACTAAACTTTGTTTACTTACGAGACGATTGTATCTCTATGTTGATCTTACAACAAAATCAGTGTAGAGATAACGTTACTATATATCATGATAGTGACTGTCGGGGATGGTGGGAAGGGATGAGGTGGATGCTAACGACAATTGAAAGTGTGGAGGTACGTGGAGCATTTTATTTTTTTGATTTACGATTTTTTAATTCTTTTTTTGTTTCTTTCTTTATCTATTTCTTTTTTGTTTTAATCCTTTTTTATTTTTCCAACATAGAAATTTAAAAAAAAAAAAAAAATTGGCCTTTTTGCTTTTAATGTATTTTGAATAGTGATTTTTTAACGAATGTGTGGTTAAAAAAGACAAAAAATATGTGTTGTTAAAAATAATTTTTTAAAAAATGGGGACCAAACGTAGACTAATTCGATAAAACTCAAAATATTACGACCGTGACAATAAATCAAAACAAATTAACACATTACATAAATTATTTATCATTTGCAAAAGAGAAAATTGAATTAACGTAAGTTTCATAAAAAAGCAAAACGTGAAATACAAACTTAAAATCTATAAAATATAGTTATTGTTGAGCCCCATTTTTTGGGGAAAAAAAAAATGCAGTCTTAAATAGTATTTTGATCTGTTTCAACTACATATATTTTCAATAAATTGATAGTACATGCAAACTCAAAACTTTAACTTATTTTTTAACCACACATTTCCCATCAATACACTATTCAAATTTTATTTTTTATTTTCGACAAAAATGAGACTCAAACAAGCCCATAGAAGTTAGAACGTCTAATTTCTTCATCCAAAAGCTGACTATGCCCCCGTTTGGCACCCATTCATTACTCTTTCTCTTTCTCATTCTCATTNAGTTAGAACGTCTAATTTCTTCATCCAAAAGCTGACTATGCCCCCGTTTGGCACCCATTCATTTCTCTTTCTCTTTCTCATTCTCATTCTTATTTTTCATTTCAACCACACATTCTCCTAATAAAATAATATTACACACAAATCAAAAACTTTTCATCACTTTTCCATCACACATTCTTACATCAATCACTATTCTAAAAAAAAATTTCAACCCAAAATGGGTTTCAAACAGGGGCATAAAACCGTCAGGATCTTTTCATCAATTTGGGAAACCAAAGGCCTTAACTAGCAAGAATCAGAACGCTCAATTAAAACTGGGTCAAAATCACAGTTAGGGTCCCAACCTATTACAAATAGAGTAATTAGGTCTACAACTTTCAAATTGTATCAACTGGGTCCCTGACATTTTGATTTTATGGTACTTCCACTTATTTGAATGTTAAAATGTCATAAAGGGAAACAGAATAGGACTTGAGATCATTCAAAAGCGCTTCAATTTAAGCACACCATATTCTTCCCTAACATAAGAAAGATCAGTTGCATGAGGCTGTTTCTAACACTGCACCAGTTTAACAACTAGCACTGGCAGAAAGAAAAATTTAAAAGCAAACATTTTATGAAGATTTCTCCATATTCATTGCAAACACAATCTGGGCATCATCATGCAGCAGGAAGCTACAATTGCAAACTGCCATTATAGCTGGAGTTTTCAATAATTTGCCGTACCCAAATTATCTAATAGTTCACGACGCGAAGTACCAAAATTCCAAGTACACACGCAGTAAAAGATTGTCAACTCAATACAATTGACGATGCTTCACACCTTCATCAGAATGAAACGACAGATTTATAATGTGCTGAAGACTGCTGCAACTGTGATAGAGCAGTATCTGATTCGTCAGTTTCATTAAATTCAATTGGAGGTGTCCCACTGATTTGCTTCCTGAAACCAAACGTGCAAAATTTTGTTTTCTGAGAGGGAAATCACAAAAATAAAAATGACATTTGTTAAAATACTGACTTCGTAATTGTGTATTCAAAATTCTCGCATGGGATGAAGCAAACAAAATCACAATTTTATGATGTAGCTTTCAGCATAACATACGTATAAAAAGTAAAAACTGGATACTCAAATCTTGAACAAAAGACTCAGGGTCTTGGAAGCAACATTACCTTTCAGCTCAATCACTTGCTTCTAGGATTAGTTTCTCTAGCATTTTCCTAAGGTTATCTTCCTATCTTTAACTGGATGCAACAAATGACATAATTACCCTATCTATGCCTCCGTTTGGATAAAAAACTTATATTAGTTTATAAATTCAGTCAAATATTAATTTAACCATGAGATCCACTACTATTCCTCTTTATAAACCATATATAAATTTGCCAAACGATTGTCAAACAAAGAACCTCATGACACATTATCTTGCTACGGCCAATTAACAATATCTGATAATCTCTTGTTTTTTGATCTGATCTATTTATTTAATAATCAATCTTCATGGCAAAGATGAACTAGCCTTGGGACGAAGAGCATTGACAAGTTCCCAGAACTCATTATTAAAAATATGCAGTGCTGATGTAAACCGGTAACTGGTGAAAAATTCAAAATACATAATCAATTATATACAACAAAACTATGGAACATAGCTTTAACCAAAGAATACGCGACAACAGCCAAAGAACGGTTAGAAATATGACATACCTCTGAGAGACAAAAGTTTCTTCGGACAGTGCCTTCTCTAGCCTCTCCTCAAATGGTGTTGCATGCCAACTAACTTTTTGATCCTGCGTAAGATACAAAAATATTCACCTGCTTTAGTTCTGTTCTCTAGATATAAAGTATAGGACCAAACAAAGAGAAATCAAAAATGGACTAAATGAAGAAAATATAAAGATAGAAGCACGCAAACCTCTTTATACTTATTAGTTGAATTTGGAATTCCATTCCCATCCCACCATTTAGGTGAAATACGTGAATTTTCATCATCATTCCAGTGAGCTGCGACCATTCCAAGGATAGGCCTATCACTTGGAGTTCTCCTGCGACGAATATTATCACCAGGTAAGGAATCACACTGTTGATTATTGTCATCTTGATTTGCTGAAGGAGGTTTTAACCAAGAAGACAAGCTTCCTTCAACCTTCATATCTTTTCTAGATGAAAGTTCTTTCATCTCCATGTCTGAAATCGGGTTTCCTCCATCAACCTGCTGAAGTGATTCTTTTAGGTGATGAGAATCAGAAATTCCATCCTTCAATACCTTCCACTGGGAGGAATTCTCGACTGGGTTCAAGACAGGGTAAACATACTGAGATCTGGTTCTAGCAGTTTTTCCATCCACCATATTGTCAAGATGTCCAGGGAAAACAGTGCCCGGTGTTTGCATCTCATCAGTTAGTTTCAATGGGGTTGGATATGGTGACAGCTTTGATTTATTATCATTACCTTCAAATCCAAATTGTTTCAAGTTTTGAATGGCAAAGTCAGATGAAGAGCCTTTTGATGAAAATGAAGACATATCAGACTCACATTCAAAACGAACAGATTTGTTTTTGAACGGTACACTTGGAGCCATATCCTCAGATTGAACTGGTGAAGTTCTGAAACAATGAGTGACATCAGCACGTTCATCTGGGGGTGTGATAACATTCTGAATACTACCACTTGAAGCGGAATTGGTATAAGCTCGTCTCGTTATCATGCCATTAGTCATGCAGCTGGAAAGCAGAATATTAAACCTTGTTTGATAGGTGATTATAATTTATAAATGGTTTAATTTATAAACAAATAGAAAAGAGTGGTGGATAAATGTATAGTACTTGTGGATATACGAAATATATGGATAAAAAGTAGTTTGACTGATTATAAACAAGGGCTTAGTAACCCCATGCAATACTTTCAGCAACACTTCAGGTTTACTTTTCTTGGGTGTCAAATTGGAGGGCTATCAACTGAAATTGCCAACTGACACTAAACTATTCAGCAAAATATGGAAAGAGGGAAGCAGAAAAGGAAATGATTTGAGGTTTTCATTGCAAGTACATGCTAATAGATATTAGCCACACAATGATTTCATAGCCATACACAAAGATTGGTAGATTTACCTGCTTGGAGTTTCCATTGATGAACTTGATTCCATTCTCTGTTCTTCATAAATTTTGACAGGTGTAGGAGGTTCATCAGGTTGCTTCTCTAAGTTGAGTTTCTCAATGGATGCATTAGAGAGCCATGAATTGAATTTCAAAGGTGGTGCTTCTGCATCTTTAGTTGATGGATCCTTCCATTTCTCTGAGGCTTTTCGAATTTCAGCAGGAGTCTCAGGCAGAGTTCCACAAGCTTTGAGGAACTTAGCCTGCAGAATATTATTTCACAACTTAGGCATATCTAAGGGTGTGTTTGAGCCACATTATTTTGGAAGAATGTATTTTGAAATAGTAGATGGATGGATAATGTGTAGTTGAAAAAGAAGGAAAAGTAATTGATGTGATGTAAAATATTATTTTATTGAAAAATGAGTGGTTGAAAATAAGTAGAAGAATGAGAATGAAAAAAATAATGTATACCAAACAGGGGCTAAATACATAATGCATGGACATAAGCATGTCTATTATTTATATTTCTATAGAGCAGTGAGACTCTGGTTTTGTGTATGTATCTATGCATTTGTATTCAAACAGTGTCAAGTCTTCAGATCTTAAAAGGAAAAATGCTGAAAGTTAAAAACAAATCACAATCAATCAGTAACAGTTCATTACAACAAAAACCCTGAAAGTTAAAAATAAATCACAATCAAGCAGTAACAGTTTCACTTGAAAGCAACTGACTAAATGAATCATCAAATCTTAAAATTGACTCAGATAGTCAGATTCAGATCTTTAATTTGAACATAACCATTAACATTGAGGATGGTAGGGTATATGAGCAGAATTGAGTGTATGAAGTCTGTATTTATGTGCACAGAATATTGCACTGCAAATGTTTAAGATTAAGACCTTTCTACAAATAATAGAACTATACAAAGCAGTGAAGTATCTGTAACTTCTCAACATTTCATTGAAAGGTATCAAAAAACAAACAAATATACACGTATCGTTAGTAACATCAAGGTAAATAGGTAATTAAGAAAAAAATTAAACCAACAAGCTACATAATTAAATAATGTTGTTAATAGATAGCAAGTGTGTTGCTTTGTAATAGATGCTGTTCTTGACACTGGAACCAGCAAACATTAGCTTAACTCTTTTCTGATTCAGCTTGCCAATTAATATGGTCATCGTGATTTGTTAAATTTTTCATGAATAAGTAGAGTCAGCAGCTCACTAATTATTCAGACCTGTAAAAAGCAAGGCCTATCCATACTCAGTTCTGTCATCCAATGCACAGATAGATATAATTCGCACAAAGATGACATGCAAGCAATTTGCTACCCGATCTAGGCTTCTCATTTAAATATAGAGTTGAGCCCCTGTTTGAGCCAAATTATTGTAGAATGAGAATGAAAAATATAGTCGTTATTGGGGCCTACACAAGAGATAGAAAATTTGAATATTTTTTTTTTAATGAGATAATAATTTGGCCCAAACAGGCCTTTTATATAAATGTCTTCACTACTAAATTATCAGGATCCTGCAAAGAATAAGGGCTAAGGAAACAGCTCACAACTCCCACTAGAACACTGCAAATCAAAATCATCTTGGTATTCTATGCCATTGTGCAGTTGACCTATATTGCAGTTGAAGCATCAGGTGACAATGTTTCATTTCATATGACTCAATATAAATCGAATTTAGGTTTCCGCATCCCCTAGAACAAGAATCAAACCGGTTGTAAACAACAGAAATCTCTATTTCTATTCAATTCAAGTTAGGTCTGCACAGAAATAACAAATATTATAAAATTTGAATTCAATATATTGCAAAAAATATCCTGATACAACTTAAACATCAATTTAGAAACAGACCTCCTCCTTGAGCTCTCTAACATCAAGTTCTTCAAGCTGAGAATTATCTAATTTCCGATTTTTCTCTGCCTCTTCTCGTGAATAATCTGTTTCTTCACAGGTATAATCCATTAAAAAATAATATTCATGAATCAAAAACCCCTAACTAAAAGCATTTCAATGAAAAATAAAATATACCGTCTGAAAGAAATAGCGATGACAGGGGATTCCGGTTGTGGGTGGTCACCACTGGCTCCTGCTGGCAAAACCAAATAAACAAACACACAAATTCTTGAAATTAAGAAATGCAACTGAAAACCCGCATGATTTTATTTAACAAATTCTGATTGTTCGTAATCTTACAGCAGTAGGCCGTGATACAAGGTGGGGTTGGGAATCTTTGATGCGAAAACATCCAAAAAAACAACCCATTACTGCAATCGCCACTCTCTGCAGAAGACCTAGTGCTACTACTTCACTTTCACCTTCCTTGTTCTTCTTAGACCATACCATTTACTGTGTATCTATCTGTGATTATCTGATTGATTGATGGGTTAATTGTGGTGGGCTGTAATTGTCATTTAAATATTTAGAGAGAGAAAGAGGGAGAGAGCGAGGAGGAGTGTCACTGTGGTGATGGCTCCATTGGGTTTTGAAATTCGAACAAGAAGCTCTGAAGAGGGAAAAGCAAAATTAGATGATACGATTAACCAGTCGCGGACGTGTGATTTTGAGAACTACGCGCTCTTTCCATTTCACGCATGGTAGTGCGTGTCAAATTTTTGGGACCTCTTTTGTTAAAAGTATGTTTAATTTTCCTGTTTACTTTTTAGCTCCTGTTTGATCCACATTATTTTTTTCATTCTCATTCTTTTACTCATTTTCAACCACACATTCTTCAATAAAATAATATTTTCTGTCACATCAATAACTTTTCATTCTTTTTCAACCACATATTTCACATCACATCAACCAAAAAAATGCATTCTTNTTCTACTCATTTTCAACCACGCATTTTTCAAAAAAATAATATTTTCCATCACATCAATAACTTTTTTTTCTTTTTCAACCACATATTCATCATCATATCACTTAAAAAAAATGCATTATCTCATTTTAATATGCACCAAACACACTAAATTGATTTTTCAACTTTCAACATTCGAAGACAATTAAACTGGCTTTGGATCAGATTGGCTAAGCTTATGATGACTAGGGATGGCAAATGAATTCGAACAGTCCACAATTTAGCTTGAGACTCGATAGAACCGAGCCAAGACTCGGACCAATCCCAAATTTCGGGACTTAGAGCTTGTTTGGTAACAATTAAAATTCAATTAAAATTGAAAATATGGTCGTTATTGGGTCCATCCATTTAATAAAAGTCAACAATAACGGCTAGTTTTTCAATTTTAATCCGATTTTAATCTCCACCAAACAGGATCTTAGCTCGAGCATGGACTGGCTCGGAAAATGGCCGTGTCACAAGCTCGACCAGACATATTGCCAATTTTCAAGTTTTTTTTTATTATTATTTAATTTAAGATTTAAATCAATAAAATATAACGTATTTGTAAATATGCTTACATAGTTAATATTCATAACCATGTCTACATAATTACCGAATTGATGCCTTCATCTCAGTCGAGGCAGCGTATAGAGACCGACCTCCATGACCACGATCAGGTGCCACAATGTTAAGATTTGAGGTTTCATCTTAAAAGGTCAACCTTATTAAGAGGAGTAGCCCAAGATCTTTATTAATTGGTCCGTGTCTACATCTTTATTCGATGTGGGATTATATCCCTTAACACGCCCCCACAAGATGGCGGGTCATTTGAGTAGACCAATCTTGAAATGCACGTACTCGTGTTAGAGTCTTTTCGATGTGGGATTATATCCCTTAACACGCCCCCACAAGATGGTGGCTCGTTTGAGCAAACCAATCTTGAAATTCACGTGCTCACTTTTGGAGTCTTAACGGGATCGAATCGCTCGTTGGAGCATAATGGGCTCTGATACCATGGTAAGATTTGGGGGTCCATTTTAAAAAATCAACCTTATTAAGAGGAGTAGCTCAAGATCTTTATTAATTGGTCTGTGTCTACATCTTTATTCGATGTGGGATTATATCCCTTAACACACAAATTGTTACAATCTATTTTCGAAGCAATGAGCGTTTGAGTCACACGGCATCTTCGTAGCTTCGCATCATCCAAAAGATCTTTCGTACTATTTTACCAATATTTTATAGATGACAAATTGACAACTTTCGTGCATTGACATGGGTTGTCCCTCCCTAATTATATGTTAGCGCCTCTTAGTCTACTTTTCGGATGTTGGGCATAGATTATAAATGTCATCTGAACCTAGGATTGAAGATGTAACACTTACGTTGGCAACGAGTTGGCCTCCAGGACAAGGTTACATGTCATTCATCCAATGAAAATCATCATTTTCTCTTCTACTATAAAAATTCACACTTAGTGGAATTTACAAGTAATGTTAATTTACACACTCAATTTTCATCTTCTTCCATTGATCATAATTTCACTTTCTCGATTTAAGAATTTTCTGTTTCATAGTAAAAATTTCTATAAAAAAAAAAACATCAATATGTGATTTGGGAGTTTGGGTGGCGGTGCGTGGCGGTTGATGCCGGTGTTGGCAATGGTGGCAGTGGTGCATTGTGGTAGTGTTCAACGATGATGGTGTTTTTTATTCCAGAATACATGACTGTTATAATGGTCACGTGGGGTTAGACTTGGTGGTGAGATTGCGGATGTGTGCTCGTATGCGATAGTGTATTAAAAATGTGTAGAATAAAAAAAGAAGTAACTATATATTTGGAACTTCAAATTAATATGTGATGGTATGAAATTATGGGGATGATACTCGACCAGGTCCCTAATATATGATCTAAACCCATAGAGAACTAGGGAGTATTTTATATGGAAGAACAAGAAAAACATAAAGACAATTCAAAGAGGATGATTTGTCATTAAAGTGTTGATTCGAAGTAATCGTCCTTCCATGTTTAGAAGGGCTCATTCCAATGCGACTGTTTAGGTAGCCATATAATCAAAATTGAAGACAATTTAATGTTAAACAAAAATTTAAGTATAAGCCCATGTTTGAGACCCATTTTATTTAAAACTCATTTTCAATCGAACATTATTTAATAAATTAATATTACACGTAAATCGATTTTTTTTTTCATTTTTAACCGCACATTCTCCAAAAATTACTATTCAAAAACGCATTTTCTCTCTCAAGATGAGGCTCGAACAAGGACTAAAATAACTTTATTTCCGCAAGATTGTATAAATAAAATTGCCAATAAAATTATTGGCTTTCAAAAATATGACATGATTACATGAATGAACTCGATTGTTAAGCATTAAAAAATATGACACGATTACATGAATGAACTCGATTGTTAATAGTTACTATTTTAAACACATTTGTAATGAGAGTTGTTTGTATTCTAATATTGCTATAATGGGATGATAAGTTTCATTAGAGTGCTCGAAGTTAATACTTCAAAGCTTTCACGTATTCTCTATTACTTGTATGAATAAGACTTGTATTATATTCCATGTCTCGTTGTAAAACAAGCAACATATCAGAATCACTCTAATACCACTTGTTGTGAAATCAATCATCGTATTGAGATGTTGAAATTATAATTGAAATGTTGAAATTATATGACGCAATAATAAAGCATTTGATCAAGTAAAAAAAATAATAAAGACAAGAAATATGACAGATGAATTAAAAATTTTACTGACTCGAGAATAATGGATATGTGAGAAAATTACAATGGATCATATAATTATAGTAATCTATTTTTCTCACACTTATACAATTGTATGGAAGAGCCTAATATCTATAGGAAACATGTATGGGACATTCAAACTCTCTTAGTAGAGTTGTTGAAAAAGTATGATATCAAAAAATCGAGTCCAAAACGCCCTTGCGCCTAGGCGTTATGACCTTGGCGCCTAGGCGCTAGGTCTCAGCCAATTTTATTTTTTGTTTAAATTGTTTTCTCCATCTCAAATTCATTTTCAAGTCCAATACCAGTTTTTAACTTCCAATGAGCTTCCAAAATAGAATTTTCACTTGATATAGGACTCCAAATTAAATTCTCTTTGACGTGCACTTCAATTAGAACTATTCACTACTTCAAACACTTCAACAAAGAAATTCGGATCACACCGAAATTCTAACATGTCTCATAAAATATGCTTGTTTAAATTATCGCACAAATTAAGAAAATGCAATTAATATAATTGGAAATATATAATTTTTTCTTACATTCTTCATAATATATTCATACATTAAATAATGGTTTAAATATGATTATTTTATATTTGTTATAACAAGACACGTAAAATGAGTGTATGTTAGAAAATTATTAATTCAATCACACTCTGAAAAAGGAAATTGATCTATAATTTAGTACGGACGAAAAATGAAAGCAAGCATATCTTTATAGGATGGAGAAAGTATACATTTTTCATCATTGAAATCAATTTATAATTACATAGCTTTAGAGCTTCCATATTTTTTTTCATTCAAACTGAACGACATTATCATTAAATTAAAATAATTTTCATTTCTAAAACATACAACACACTCGTGTAAGCTTCTATTAGAAAAAAAAAAACAAAGAATAAACTCACGTCGAAACTATGTAAAAGTCTTGAGCTTGACAGCTGAGTATAGATAAATTTGTGTGACTTGAGAACAGAGTGTGCTGGTTCGATTCTGTCCAATAGACAAGTCCCGGAGGTCGTGTACTATGCCCCTGTTTGATGGTTATTATTTGAAAAAACAATATTTTGAATAGTAAATATTTTGAGATAGTAGAGTTATAGGGAAAATTTTTAGATTTACGTGCGGAATATTTTATCTTATGAATGCGTGATTGACAATGAATATGTAGAATTTTTATTTATTTATTTTTAAAGTCCATCAAACAAGAGCTATGTTAATTTTAGATGATTCAGATTTAAGAGACGTGTAGATTGTTGGAAGGTGTACAAATTTACATTTAAAATTAGTTTTGTTCGTTCACTTTGTTAGTTTGATGCCTTTCGAGTTATATTATGTGAACTATGAATTAGAGCTTGTTTGAGAGGGATTTTAATTAAAATTATAGCCGTTATAGTCAACCTATGAACCCCACCTGTGAGAGGGAAAGTCAAAAATCTTGGTTGATTTGATAGTTAACTGCTAGAATTTTGATTAAAATCCCTCCCAAACACACTCTTAATATATAAAGAATTTTGAGATCCGACTTCATAATCTCTAAGTGTTGTTTAAGTTAATTTTGCTAACTTTATAGAAAAATTGTATACGTAATATTTTGTTGTATACAACTTTTCACTTCACAAACATTAAAAATAGTCGATCTCAACTCTCAAGCTTGAAAAAACAAGGATGATTTTAATTTTTCATTTTTTTAACAAAAATCTGATCATGGACTCGTAGAGTACTAAACTCGAATTTTAAAATTCGCGAACGTAAGATCGAACCAAACATCATTTATGAACACAAGCTGAGTCTACAAGGCCGATCTGGCATTGCCATCCCTAGTAGGGCTCTAGCTGTAAACAAAAACTGCCATTTCCCAATCAACCAACCGAAGGTTCTATTTGTGCATGTACAAAATTTCACACGACTACAATCCTTCTTCAGACGCCCTTTTTAAGAATACTCGTTTATAGATTCATCGAAAACGCGTGGACATTTGTACTGTTGAACCACAAGAAAATATCAAATCTAGTACAACCGCCTGTTTATTACTACAAGACAATGCAGATTATTTTGCCCTTTTCCCATTTTTTTCCCCTTTTTCACATTCTTGGCGGTGGGGGTGTTAGTCTACTTGCTCTTTTCCATTTTGCGGATTTATCTGTGTCTTCTGCGCTCGGATGTTCCACAAATCTTCTTTCTTCGAGACGGTGATACAATCTGAAACGAATGCGAGAAAAACCCAGGTGCGAATTGCATTTTTATTGGGTTTTCTTCTGGTTAAGCTTGCATTTTTTTATATTTATGTTTGTGTTTTAAGTTTTCAACTTGTTCACTTCTATTTTATTGTGTATAGGGGGCGCATAGTGCAAAACCCTTGTGAGAAATTCTAGTAAATTTAGCATTTGGAGTCATAATATTTGAGTGATTGGCATCTGGTATGGCTCTTGGAAAAATATATAATTAAAGATAGATTGGTTGTAGAGTTGAATTATTAGATTGGAAAATTGAAGATTGGTGTTTATTTGAGACAAGATGGTTGAAACTAGCGAGGGGATTGCTAATAATACTGCATATACAAATGGATTGGTTCGAAGTGGAAATGGTTCTGTAGAGGAGAAGATTGATGAGATTCGACAATTATTTGGGAAAGCAGATGGCGATCCATTGAGGATTGTTGGGGTAGGCGCAGGGGCTTGGGGTAGTGTGTTTGCTGCAATGCTGCAAGATGCATATGGGAGTTTTCGTGACAAGGTTCAGATTAGGATATGGAGGAGAGCTGGGAGGTCTGTTGATAGAGCCACAGCAGAGCATCTATTTGAGGTGATCAATTCGAGGGAAGATGTGCTGAGGAGGCTCATAAGACGATGTGCATATTTGAAGTATGTGGAAGGAAGACTAGGCGATCGGATGCTGTATGCAGATGAGATTTTGAAAGATGGGTTTTGCTTGAATATGATTGACACTCCACTCTGCCCTTTAAAAGTTGTCACTAACTTGCAAGAGGCAGTATGGGATGCTGATATTGTTATTAATGGATTGCCATCTACAGAAACTCGTGAAGTGTTTGAAGAAATTAGTAGGTATTGGAAGGAAAGGATTACAGTTCCTGTCATCATTTCTTTAGCGAAAGGAATAGAAGCTGAGTTAGAGCCTGAACCACGTATAATTACTCCAACTCAGATGATCAATCGAGCAAGTATGAGTTCTTATCTTTTCTCTCATGTTACATCTGTTTTTTCGTAGATGACATAAGAATTCTTCTGATTAAGTTCCTTAGATATAGTGTCTTACTTGTACGAGTAACTAATCACTTTCCTAGTACATTAAAATTAGCTTGACTGTTCATCACTTTTCTCCTAGTACAGTAAAATTAACTTGAAAATTCATCATTGTTCTTTCATATTTTGCTGAGCATGATGTAATTTGTTTTGCCTAATTTGATAAATTGATTGGTGCTTATACTCCTCGTCATCAATCCTTTGTACTTTCCTTGGTTGGGGAAAGTCAATCGTGGTAATTTAACTTCTTCATAGCTGGAAATAATTGATCTCACTCAGACAAGGAGTAATTCGTTTATGTTTGATTGGTAATTATTGGGTAATCTTGTAAACCACATGTCAGGTAACTAGGTGCAGTTTTTGATTTGCTAATTGCAACTAGGTGTAGGTTGTGCCATTTCATTTCTATATATTACCATCCAGCTATAATTGTAATCTTTTGGTAGCACATTCATACAGATTGATGTTAGCCAACAAGTTTATCACAGCTGGTCACTATACCGACGGAGAAAGGGCCCTATGGTTGTTGCGATTTTTTTTTTACTCATATGGATAACTAATGAACTATCAGAAAAAAAATAATTTGAATAGCTATTTTGTGAAGGGGATAGTAGCTGGTACTTACCTAGCTGTGGTTTTGCTTGTTTCATCCAAAATTTCATGAAAGCAATAAAGAGTTACAACTTACAAATATATTTTTATCTACTGGAAATACAGTCCAAGAAAAAAGTTTTCTTGCTTGTTTAGTAGCTATTCACTATTTAAGGTCCTGTTTGTTAAGGCACCCGAAGATGCATTTTAGTTTATTACACCATCTTAGTCTTCTTTGTCCTGTTAAATATTGATCAGCTATGGTTCTTGATATAGAAAATATAAGGCCTAACATAATCAATCTGTGCACCAGCAGCATAAATATCCCGATTTCTTTTTTCTTTGTCGATGGTTTGCCCTTTAAAACCAGGATTATCATTTCTGTAGTATTTAACCAAAAAAGCTATCCCCTTTTCGTTCCCAAGCTGCTGCTCTTTGCTTTTTGGAATGGTTATTGTCTTTGATAAGTGAAGCTGCTGCTGTTTACTATTTTGGCAAAGTTTTTCCTTAACATGGGCTATTAGACCTCTCAGGTGGTATTTCTATCAATACTTCAGCCACCCCAGTATCCATTTTTACTGAATTATTATTATTTTATTTGGAAAAGCAAATTAATATTGGACTGACTTGTATGAAACAAACTGTTTTGTCAATGGATGTGGCACATTGTATATATGTTGTGTGCAATCGCATTACCCTTTACGTAATAAGTACATTTGGTGTTAACTGCAGCAGAATGAATTGGACTTATCTGCATTTCTTTATGTGATCTTAAAGAAGGTAAAACGTCTCACATGTTCTTGCCTTCATAAAGGATTTTCTACATGCCTGTACTACGTGATGAAACATGAAACAAGATGCTAAAAAACTCAAAACTGGAAAGGCTAGTCAATTGCTATAAGCAGTTGTCTTGTTCTTCATCTGTTTATATTTAACAAGAACACTTGAAATTAAAATAATACGGACCCAGATTTTTCCACCACGGCGTGCATTTCGTGTCATTGCTCGTCGACCTGCTTCGATTTGTCTAGATGTGATCCAAGCAGGTTCAAGTGCCTGAAGAGCATATTTACCGAAACAAATATGATTACCTCGATAAGATATTCCCTTCAGTCTTCCTCTATGTTGTTTACGGAATCTAGTTCTTTTGGGGTTATAGTTGATGGTTGTTTCACAATTCCATCTCTACTACAGAACCGTTTGATTATCCCAGAATGTATCCTAATTTTTGGCCTAATTCTTCTTCTGATGATCGATTCAACCTCTGATCAAAAAGATATAAATGTTTTGTTGCTTCTATATTTTGGTTATAGTACTGGATTATATATCAAGTAACATGTTGAGCAAGAATTCATATCAAGTTCAGCTGTGCTTGAAATCACAAACTTGTTGACAATGTATGCAATGCACACTGATGATTTCAGCATATGAATTTCATTTTTAAAACGGACCAAGGAAACTTGTTAAATGAAAGAGAAAGATTTTTACTTGAGATTTCATAGAAATAATACTAGACTGCATGTGCTCCTGTTAGATTATTTTTATCTCGTGCTTTTATAATAAGCTGACTGTTTTGATTATATAAGTCATTTTTTCTCCCCACTTTTGGCTTTGAAGTGTTGTTGTCCTCTTTTTCATATATGATTTTATCTTTTCAGCTGGAGTGCCAATGGATAACATTCTCTATCTTGGTGGTAAGGTTTCTGAGGCAGCCTCATTTTATTGTTTGGGATAATGTCGACCTTGTTACTCATGAAGTCATGGGTGGATTGAAAAATGTGTACGCAATTGGGGCAGGTAAGGCTCCTTTTATCTGATATTTTCCATGTAAAAGTCGAACTTTTGTGAATGATGAAGTTTATCTTATGGATGAGAATGAAGAAAAATTTGGTTTCGAAATAGGTAGGGTTGAGATTTTCTTCAATAATTTCAGAGGGGGCTAATTTATAGCGACGTTTAAGTGCTGCTTCATTTTTTTACGGGTTTTTCCTTTCACGTGAGAAGCGTAGATTGAACCTACTATCAGCAGTAGAAATTAATCTTGACTCAGCCTGTGGAAAATTTAGTGAACAGCAATGAATTAATTTACTTTTATTAAACTTTGTTCATTCTGGATGATCTTCTTCACACCTATATGATTGATTTTATTTATTTTATTTATTTTTTTTGCCTATTTGAAATCGAAATGGACAGGCATGGTGGCAGCTTTAACTAACGAAAGTGCAACAAGCAAGTCAGTATACTTTGCTCATTGTACATCGGAGATGATCTTTATTACCCATCTTTTGGCAGAAGAACCTGAGAAGCTTGCAGGTCCTCTATTGGCTGACACTTACGTGACCTTGTTGAAAGGTCGTAATGCATGGTATGGTCAGAAGTTGGCCAAACGAGAATTAAGCCTTGATATGGGTGATAGCATCAAAGGCAAGGGAATGATTCAGGTTGAATATGAATACTCTTTTAACAATTTGTAATTCTGCTCTGAAATGAACTAATTTAAATTTATTGAAATGAGAGAGTATTTCTTGATCTCTTGACTTAAATTTGTTTTCCTTGATCATAATAATGCAGGGAGTTTCTGCTGTAAAAGCTTTCTATGAGCTACTTGGTCAATCTCGTTTAAGTATTTTTCACCCCAATGAAAACAACCATGTTGCTCCGGTCGAGCTATGCCCCATCCTGAAGACACTGTATAAAATACTTATAGTGAGGTAATTAAATTGTGATGTTCATCAATCAAAAGTTTGTCTAGTAAATATCTCGTCTTATCTGTCTTTTGTTTATCTACAGAGAGGTGTCATCAGAGGCAATCCTTGAAACTTTAAGAGATGAAACCATGAATGATCCTCGAGAACGCATTGAGATTGCACAGAGCCATACTGTCTACAGACCCTCTCTACTCAGAAAATAGTGTGATGGGTTAATGCTCTTGGACAGGGTTGAGCCACCGAGGCACCGACAGCCCACCCTCAACTTGGCGCCCCTGTTTTTGGGTTGGTTCTCAACCCTGTCCAAGAAGCAGGGTTCTAGTGTGATTACATTGCATTCTGGGATGCCTAGTCTAGTCTACTATATGGATCATGGTTGGCAGTTTTAGTGAGTGAAAATGTTGAGACAGAGTTTGTTTTCTAGTGTTCAAATTTTATTCTCAATTTATAGTTGATTATGATATATTAGGGCTGTCCGTTCGGTTCGGTTCGGTTCGGTTCAGTTCTGCTCGGTTCTAAAATTTTCGGGTATTTAATAAATGGACCCGTCGGGTACAAATATAATTATGGAACCATTCGGGTTCGGTTCGGTTCGGTTCCTTTCGGTTCCATGTCATAATTAAATTTTTTAACATTTACAACAACACTACATAAATATAACTAATGCTATTTCGTTCGTAACTTTTACAAATTAATGTAACTCAATTCAAAAATATATAAATAATTAGTTGTTGAATAACATTAATTCAATACATACAATACCAAAAAGTAGATATTAATATTAAAATGTCGGTGATCCATATTAAAAAATTGAGGCCGAATGTTTAAAATTATGAAATAATCTGATTTAATTAATTAATTTGTTAATTTATTTAGAAAAAAATAAATAATTTAATTAATTCAATAAATAAAATAAAAAATTTATTTATTTTCGATTCTCATTCGATTCTTCGGTTCTTGATCTAGACTCGAGACCCGATCCATACCCATCAGTTCTAGATTCGGGTACCCGTTCGGGTATTTAATTTGTGAAGAACCGCTCGGTTCGGTTCAGTTCGGTTCGATCCGATTCGGTTCGAGACTTTTGGACACCCCTATGATATATATTGGAATGACTATAACTTGGCAATGCACGAACAATTATTTTGACATTGACTAGTGTGTTAAATGGACTGAGTCGAGATGTTTGGCTCGCTTACCATTGGTGAGGAAAGTCGAGCTGGTTCTCTCGAGCCACCTCGGATGAGTTGCTCGTGTTTTGCTTCTAGAATCGTACCCGCAGCTCATCTTGGCCTCAAGCTATATCAGCTCGACTCTCAAGTGGCACGACACGCCCACTTTCCACTCCTAACCTGGTCTTGAACTATTTCAAAAGAGGAAAAATGCCTAAATGGCTACCAAGTAAGATCCTATTTGGTCCAATTAAAAAGATTTGATTAAAATTAAATCAAAATTAATAATTAAATTTAATTATACATCGTTCATAACTTCTCAATTTTACGTTTCATCAATTTTTTTAACTAAACCAAACATTTACTAATTTTGCAAATATCATATTTTCAAACCTTAAAATATATAAAATGGATATCCAATGAGCTCGTTCGGTAGAGATTAAAATTGAAAAATTAATCGTTATTGTTGATTTTTATTAGACAAGTGAGATTTGACTATATTTTCAATTTTAATTGAATTTTAAATTTGACTAATTTTTTAAGCAACTGGTTTCATTGATAAAATAAAAAATAAAAAGTATATAAGCATAAGGCTGAGGCAAACAGAGAAATTCCGAGGAAGAAAAGAATCATTGACGATGGCACTCGTTGATTATGCATCTTCTTCAGATGATGACGAGCCTCGAATCGAAGCAGATCGAGAACAAGAACAAGTAAAAGGCCCAGAAGAGAAACGATTCCAGTGTCAGGACAATCATTCAACCCACTTCCGCAAGTAAGTCCTATATAATTTTATTTTCCCTGATTTTTCCTCTAGTAATACAACCTGAATTTGTACGCTTCCTGTAAATAAAACTAAGAAGTATGATTTGGAATTAAAAATATATATATCTAATTAAATTATCCGCGGTGGTATCATTACCTATGAAGAATGGGTTTATTTGTATGATTTTCTACCTTTCCATTATACAGACTACAGTATTGTATAGTCTTCCGAGATTTAGGTTTTGGTTATGGTGTTGATTTTTTATTTATTTTTTAAAAAAAGGGACTGATTTTTGGACATGAGGAAAAGATTTTAGATATTGATGTATGGAATCCTTGAACATCTAAAAATAAATATTATGTTCTGTTTGAACATTGGATGTACTGGTGAAAATGGAAAAGGAGAAAAAAAAATGCAAAAGAAACTGACTTGCTTAGCATTTTTGTGATACTAATTAAAATTAAGAGTTGTGTATGTTGCTACTATAGTTCTAAACTAAGGCCGAGAATGGATTTCTAAAATCTCCCCAAGATAGAAATGGGCTCTAGCAGGTGAGGATTTTTACCTTTTTTGGCTCTATCTATTCAATATCAGCGCAGAGACTAAAATTATTCAGGCTTGAATGCGCTCTGCTCAAGCTAGACCCGTTGTAATGGTAAGCATCAAACTAGAGTTAAGTAACTTATTTTGAGTTGCGCTTAAAATTGGACCGGCAAAAGCTCACCCAAAAAAATATTAGCCTGGTTTGAGTGTGTTCATTCATGACATCAAGCTAAGATTTAATGGTCTAAAGTTTGGCTTGGGTACATTTTTAAGTGTCCCTCCTTCTCATCACTTAATTGTTTTTTTTCCTCATTTTGATATAACAACGAACAACATATTACTAATCAGATTGGTCAGGGCCAAAAGCTGTAGCATTTCAGAAAAGGCTCATGAAAAATTATAATTTGAGCTCTCCTCATTCTATCAATGATTTCTTCTTCGTCTTACTCTCTAAAATTCTGTCCAAATAATATTTTGTTATTCTCAATAAATATGAGGTCGGCTACATGAGTCTTACTATTGAGATCCTTTTTGGGTCTAAGCAAGACATTTCCCTTAATTTATCCTGAACGAGTGCCACCTCTTCTTGTATTTGTGGGATAAAGAAAGGTAAATCATTTTTTATGTGCTTATTGTTTCCTTTTCTTTTCCTATGAGTTTTCTAGGAATCAAAAACAGATATTTATCCCCTGTTTGACGTCTATTACAATGAGTTTTTTTTTTCGTGGAAAAATAATTTTTGGAATAGTAATTTTTGGTGAATGTTTGATTAAAAAGTAAGAAAAAATTCTGGGTTTACATGCAAAATATTTTATTGTACAAATAAAAATGAGTTCGAGAAGAAAAGAGTTTTAATTTAGTGGATGTCGAACATGGGCTTAGTCTGTTATTTTTGATCAGTAGATATGAAGGGTAAATATTGTCATGTACTGTATATGTGATTTTTCATTTCTCCAACGGGTTAATTGTCAAGTGATCTGGAGTATAATAATGTGGTCTGGTTGAGTATTTGACATTTATCTGAACTCAGAAGGATGGATTCTTAACAATTCGGACAAAGAAAAAAAGGAGAAATTGAGCTCTACTTTACTGCATCAGTGAAAGCACAGAAAACGTGTAATTGAATGACCACGATCTGTGTTCACAGATATGTTTGAATTTTTGGTATTTAACTCTATGTAAAAGTTATTTTCACTGGGGACCATTATATATTTTTTTCCTCCCTTGTGCTAAATATGCTTTAAAAAGGATCTGATTTACCTTTATACCAACTCATTTAAGTTCCGTTTTGTTTCCATAATTACCCGTTGACCGCTATGATTGCATTAAGGTACCCTTGTTGCACATTTGACACTTGAGCTAGGGAAGGGATGCATATCCAACATTTTGCATGGAGTTACTACAAAAGTATATTACTTTGCACGTGGTCTTTGTTTTTCCATTGTGCTGTAAAAATTAAGATATAACATGTATAGGCATTGATATTCAGCAATGTCCATGTCCGGGACTTGAAAATTCAATGTTTGATGCTCTGCATCTTTCACTCAGTGGTCATGATATCTGTATAAAGTACACATGTAGCCTATTTTTAGGAGTTGGTATTTTTATTTAACTTTTATTCTGTGTAAATCTAAAATAGGAAGCTACATTCTAGTAATCTGCACGTTCTTTAAGCACTAGCTCATCAGCTTAGTTGTTATTTATCTCAACAGATTTTAAGGTTCGTGAAGGAATCCGATTTCAGATCTTTTTTCCCTTCTGTTTTTCTTTTGGTTGAGGTGAGTGGGTATAAGGGATGCATTATGGCAGTTTCTGTTAACATAATTGTGGAAATTTGAGTAAAATACGAATAAGATCAATAATTTGAATAAAGATAATCCAGTGCTGGAGAGTATTGTGACTTTTTGTGGGATTGGTATTTAATCTTTTGGATATGATTGGATGGATCAGGATTTTGACAAATTGCAATTTTCCTTTTCATTTTCACTCTTCTGATTCTTTAGCGACTGAAGGAGTTGGCCCCTTGCGTATTTTGTAGTTTTGTAGATTGTAGATCTGGATCTTTTTCAGTTGTTTTTATGATATACCCCTGCTTTATATTACTTTTGTGGGCGTGTAGGAGTTCAGGCTTGTCATTGACTAAACAAACAGAGAAAATTTCTAATCAGGCAGAGTCTTCTGGACTGAAACTTCCTGATGCCTCACTCCTCTTGGATTCACCTGCTTTGCCATCTCATCTTGTGACTGCTTCAGACCACTCATCTCGAGTTGTAGCTGCAATGGCTGAAAGCACATCTCGGAAGAGAGCCCTAAATTGTTCTCCCGCCAGTAATTTACGTAGTAAAGTCCCAAAGGGAACTTTGCCTCATTCCATGAATGTTCCAGATACAGTAGGCGGCCATTTACTTCCACCTCAGCTTACTGGAAGGTGTGTACTAAATGTCGATTATTGCTAATGGTGTTTTATTTACATTTAGCTTAGGCCAAATCATAATCAGAGTCATCGTTCGTTTCTTGATACAACGCAAAGTGTAACTTATCTTCATAAATTTTACATGCTGTTTCAAAGTGGTTTGAGCATGTGATTGTGTGTGACACATGTTGCATCACTTATTCTTCTGGCAAAGTGAAGATCAAATTTATCAGTTGACACCTGCCAGAAAGGAGTTTGTTACTCCACTTCTGATACCTGGCTACTTAGGGTGTGTTTGGTATAGATTTTAATCCAATTAAAATTGAAAATATAGCTGTTATTGGATCCCACTCGTGTAATAAAAGTCAATAATAACGGCTAATTTTTCAATTTTAATCCGATTTTAATCTCTACCGAACATGCCCTTAATATATATATATATATATATCCAGTCAGTGTCTGAAATCTTAGTTATTTTTTTTTTTTTTTGTAATGGAATTTAGATTTCTTATTTTAAGAGCATGTTTGGTAGATATTAAAATTGGATTAAAATTGAAAAACTAGCCATTATTGTTGACTTTTATTAGACGGATGGGATCCAATAACGGTCATATTAATTTTAATTGGATTTTAATTGTTACCAAACAGGCTCTAAGTATGAATATCTTTATCATTTGTAAGCTGTTAGCACTAATGAAAATAATTGTCTCCGTATATTAAGATCTTTGTCGATTTCATGTGCCTTTATGTTCTTACCAGCAAATAATTGCAAAAAAGGGCTGAAAGAACTCTGACCCTCTAACTACTGAGATAAGATGAATTAGTTGATTCGAGTTTTCACTTTTCAATAATTTTTTGATTTTTGATTTTGAAGTATTGTGTTTTCTGGGTTTGTTTGAGCCCATAAATCTCTAGCCTTAAGCATAAATTTAATGTGGTTGGCATGTCAATTTGTTTCCCTGAAGTTAAATTTACCCAGATCAAATGGATTTTTTCAGGAAAAACGTTGTTACAGAGGACATAAGCAAGCTGTTTGTAAGAAGGCATGCCAATACTTGATCACAATAAATGTACAAGTTGGTGGTATA
Organism: Fraxinus floribunda; assembly: GCA_903798395.1. Lineage (NCBI taxonomy): Eukaryota > Viridiplantae > Streptophyta > Magnoliopsida > Lamiales > Oleaceae > Fraxinus > Fraxinus floribunda. Next base: position 1,099 of record CAIGRS010217040.1, on the reverse strand, counting down.
TTGTAATGTTACCATTGTCAAGTCAGTTTAGAAACACTTTGAATTTAAGGATCGTTCCTGTAAGACCTTATGAATATTGTCCTAAAATGTAACCAATTTGTTTCTAAGTTTTTGTCTGTTAAATTGAATGCTAAAATTTGGTGTGACAGATAGTCGATACATTTGCACTTGCTGATCAAATTTTAGCGTACGTTTTAATGCATTAATTGTGTACCGTACTGTACAGTTCCTTTCTATTGAAGTCGAATAAGCATCTATTGAGGTGATTATTTCTAACCGTAAAAATAATCAAAGATTGTCTTCATTTCTTTTGTTTCAATTTTTCCCAAAGTCGTTTGTTTCTTTTGCCATTGAAGAGTAACTGTGGTGGGATAATAGTTCCATTGCCGCTGTTTGGGATATGCTGCAGAAACCTGAGCCTGGCAGGTAGATGCCTTGTAATTTAATACTCGTGTTTGGTGAACTTACGACTGATCGAGGTCGGTTTCAGCTTGATTTGTAACCTATGGTCTTAAATAAAAGTTCTATTTCGAGAGTTTGTGTGAAATGCACAACAAATTTGAGCATATTACAAGGAGAAAAGGAGTTACAGGTGAAGCTTAATATTAATCATGAAATTTACAAGAAGAAAGTGAAACATAGTGATCTAGAATACAAGCATAGAAAGAATTGCGGTGCCTTGTGAATGTCATACCTCAAAGCTGTTATTGTCATTACATCCACTTGTATCACTTGATGGCTCAAACGGGAGCTAAGAATAATGTTATCTATCATAAATGGTGTTAGAACATGGTTGGGTGGAAGATTATGATACATCAAATTCGGTGAGTTCCATGTTCTTGCATTTGCTTAGACTACTCAGAATTGAAAGTACACTGCACGTTATTCTGAAATACTTCATAAATGTTGTAAAAATAAAATTTGATATTAATTTTTTGGGAGGATTTGATGAGTCTGAAACGAACTAAATAAAATAAAATTTAGGATAGAAATTTACGAGAGGAAAATTGCACTTTGAAAACTCAACTTCTATTATTGAAATTTTTTGTGATGATAAAATACTACAAATAAGCGACTTTTTTATACTACATTTGGTACA
>CAIGRS010217005.1:0-13895 GCA_903798395.1 Fraxinus floribunda | reverse complement strand
AGAATCAAGAATTACAAGATTAAGCGTGTTAATGTGAAGAATAAGCATCATAATGCATTTCGTATTTTTAATATTATTTTAATTATTTTTAAGACATTAAATATATTTTTAAAAAAAAATTATGGGAAAAAAAACGAGGGGATAAGGCACGCTATAGCGGCGCTTAATCCCGCTATAGCGCGCTTAATCCCTCTATAGCGGTCAACAAAAAAGGTTGACCGTTTTTTTACGCGAATATCCTGAAGCAGAGCGTTTTTGCCACGCTCCACGCTATAGCGGTGCTATTTCTCACTATTTAGAACACTAAAAAAAAATATGTATATGGTTTGTCAAATTTTATAAGTAAACATGATATATTTGGTACATAATATTAGACATATAACCAAAGTTATCAATTTGAGCGGGACGTTGACTCGACTAAGTTATTGGGTTGGTCGACCGGTGTAGTGATACTTGTGTATTAAAACTCTAAAAAAAAATGTTAAATGATTTATTTTTATCACCAAATTAATGGATTTGCTCTTTCAAATTTCATGATATATTGATTTATAAAAATATTTTCTACATATTGAGGGTTGTATTAATTAACTAATATGAGATGTTGAAAATCCGTACTAACTGGTTTGTCCTTTCATTGTGATGATTCAAGAGGTTAGGGCTCCAGCGTTGATTTACTAGTTTTCCGAGAATTAATGCATTTAACAAATGATTTTTATTTCTTTTTAAATAGTGTGATAAAATTCAAGGAAAATGAACAATCAAACTCCTAAAGGCCTTTTTTATTCTCTCTCTCTCATTTTTTTTTTTCTTTTTTGCGGTGGATAAGTAGAAAAGACCAATGATGTTATTCATAATTTGCAAAATTATCTTACGTGAGATCTTACGTGTCTTACTTTAATCTATAATATTATTAAATATCACACCGAGTGGGAATCATTCTTTGAACGATTCTAGCACTACTATAATTTAATTTGTCTTACTTTTTTATTTTTCAATATGTATTTAATTTATTTAACAATTTAGTTACTATCAATATACATATACATTTGACAAAATTATTTCACATGTGTGCATTTATTAATGTATGAATTTCCTATTATTAATTTTCTATAATTAACATTCACATTCATTTATGCATTTCAGTGTTATTAATTTTAATTATAAGTTCATTATAATTTCACATTTAATAATGCATTTCAATGTTCACTTCAATATATGCTAATTAACATTCAGTCTTACTGATTTGGAAATTAAATAAATTACTTAACATTCATTTTCACGTATATATTATTCGATATTAATTCTAAAATAATTAACATTCACGCATATTCTAATATTACTTTTACGACACTTATAAAACATTTCATAGTAACGTACAGCGCACGTTCAACGTTGACTAATAATTTTAAAAAGGTACAACTTTCGACACATTCAACGTTAACTAGTACTTTAAAAAAGGTCTGACTTTCAATAAAGTAGTGTTATTCGTGGTCATCGACTCTAGTAATGATCATATGTCGCATCTTACATGACATAGTTGATCATTTTTAAAATTATGAAACATAAAATGCAACATGGGATGATTGTTGCATTAGCTAAATACGAATGGCATTATTGTTCACGTAATTAGCCCACAAGTCTTGATTCTTGTTGAATACTATACAAGGATGAATAAAGCTATAAGTACAAAACTTGGTTGACCGGGAGTTTTACGGGGGATTTTGAATAAAGTACTGTTATTTAGTTTAACTGGAATTGTAATCCAAGTTTATGTGACGTTGATGTGACATTAAATGACTTATTTAATTTCACTTTTTATTTAACCTATCATCTAACTCCATATAGCTAGGTTGCAACATGGCTACATAACATTATTTTTTTAAATAGGGGTGACATGGCAAAAAATTAACCAAGAGTTTCCTTTAATTTTTTTCTGTTGAATTTTTCCAACCAAGAATATATATTTGATTTGGTTAAAGGAGAAAACAACGAGAATGATACAAATCAAGACCAAATGAATTCCAAGTTGCATAACCCCAAGAAACCAGTATAGCAAAACATTTCACGGCACCCCACTATATCGGCATCTTCAAAGATCGCAGTTCCAAAAAAGAAAATTTAGGCTGAGAGGAATGAAAATTCAAGCTTTTCGGATAACCAAATTCGGAAAACTCCTGATCTAGAAATGAAAAATAGCCCCTTAAATTCGAGTATTGGTCACCCTTGTCGAAAACTTGTGCCCCTTTATCAAATGATGATGGTGTTGTTGCTAATTCATCTTTGAAGCCTTATGACCCTTACATAAATTACATTTCCCTGAGGCCAAAGAATCTGCGGTTTGTTCTTCACTAATTTGGGTAAAGGTTGCGAGGTTTGTTCTTCATTCACTTGGCTTCGGTCGGGCCCCGGGGTGGAGATGAGTCTGGCTATTGTGAAGGGAGGAAATAGGACATGGTAATGGAGAGGTTTGGAGGGTTTGGAAAAATGAATGCACTCGTGGATTTCATCGTGTAGTTTTCTTTTTATTTTTCTTTATTTTTTGTGTTTGCCACCCAAGCCCTATAAAGATCCGGTAAAGACACTCCATGTACACCAAGAGCGATCGATAGTTATGTCTATAAACTCTTTTATGTTGAGAAATGATATATTAAATAGTAGCACTCATTATGCTAAGCACTAATGATATGTCACTTCAATTCATTGGTAAATAATTTCATGATAGATGTCAAAAATCAAATACTTTATCAGTTAATCGATGTATCGTATTGTCGGTGCTTAATATAAGTTAGATATCAGTGTTTGATCAATCTTTTCTCTCTTAATAGTTAATGCATGTAAGATATTTTAAAATTTTGCCAAAGTAAAGTGGGTTTGGGGAGGCCAATGTGCCTAAAATTAGTTTTAATTGCATATTTATTTCTAAAAAATCCCCAAAATTACTTATATTCTCACAGCTATTTTTCAATTGAGTAAAATATTGAGATTAAAAAAATATACTACAAGGTCCATTTCGAAAAAAAAAATAAGTAACATCAAACTTCGCTATTAGTTGAGTGACTAACAATGTTTGTGTCCTTGTGATATTACTCCCATAAAAATGCATTATTTTTCTACCTATATTCGTAACCAATTTCCTCACGTTCAATTTGTTGGCTCAATCATTGATCCATCTATAAGAATTTGGGTAGAAAGTCATTCTGGTGTTAATAGGGGTAAATAGTACAGAACGTTCATACCTTTTATTTTTTGATATTTTCACCCCTACCTTCCACATTTTATTGAGCAAAATGTCATTTTCAACCATATTTTCAATAAAATTACGATTTTACCCTACTATTCAGATAAAACAAAAGGAAAAAGATGAATAATCAACTGCAACTATAGTCCTTAAGTTTTTAAAAAAGTACAAAAAAAAAATAATCATAAATTCTCCACCACCACCACTTTCACAATCTACCAAACTGTCACCTATAGATCTACATAGCACCACCTTTCGGTCACCACGCCCATCAGACTCCACCACCACTAACCTCGCTTCACTCTCCCACCATCCTTTCCTACACGATTTTGAAGATTGGAGCATTTATGACCCATCAATTTTGGTCAGACAATTCTCTCTGTGCATTGCGCCCGTGGAGATTTTTGGACCAAAAATTGAAACGGTTGGGGAGATAATTGGTTCAATTAGATTCATACATATTGTCGTTTGGTTTGTCGATGGTTCGATTGATGCCAATTTGGGAATTTAGTGTTGTGGGATGCATGAATTGAAGGAGAAGAATTTGGCAAAATGGACGTCGCCACTGTCGAATGTTTAGATTACAGTGAAGGGTTGTATACGGCAGTTTGGTATTTTAAGCTGCAAATGTGGCCGTTTTCAACAGATTTTATGACCAATACTGTGGGAGAGGAAGTTGGGGAGAGTGAAGCAAGGCTAGTGATGGTGGAGTTCGATGGGTGTGGTGGCTAAAAGGTTGTGGTATGTGGATCTATAGGTGGCTGCTTGGTTGGGGTTGTGAAAGTGGTGATGGTACAGAATTTAGGATTTATCTGTAATATTTTGAAAAATCTAGGACTATGATTGCAATTATTTGTTTATTTTTCTTTTCTTTTTTTGTTTCATTTGAATAGGAGGGTAAAATCATCATTTTATTCGGAAAATGGTTGAAAATGTCTTTTTACGCAATGAAAGGTGGAAGATATGAGTGAAAATGTCAAAAAATGAAAGGTAAGGATGTTTTGAACAATGATATTGAAAGGTATGGATGTTTTGTGCTATTTACCCGTATTAATAGCACATAGGTTGAACTCATCATAACAACAAGCAAGTTGACATGGCAGGTTGGCTAGAGCTTAAAATATTTACCTATAAGTACATTTATCTATTTATAAATAAATTTGAATTAGTAGTTCAATTTATGATTTAATATTTATGGACAATTATAAGATCCATCCACTTAGCAGCATCTTAGGAGGCATAGCTTTATAAGTGTGAGGTTCAAGTCAGAAAAGGCTTAAAATGGATATCTAGACACTAAGAGATGAGGAAGAGCATGATAATCGATGAAATGCTTTGACGAGTTGAAAATAAGCATAGAGTTGGAGATTATCGAATAGGGCAACATTTCGAAAGATAACACAACGAAATGAAACATCTTAATAGCTAAAAGAAAAGAAAGTAAAAGCATTTTCCCTAGATGGTGAAAGTTCGGTAATCGAAAGTATCATTTACATACGCTCTAATTTAAGAAGTATAAAATATGTGGAATCCCATGTGAATCGGCAAAGACCACTTCGCTAGGCTACTTCAAGGTGAGAGATAGCGAAGAAAAGGTGAAACGAATATCAGGGACTCAAATAGAACATGAAATCGTAAGTTCTCAATAAGTTAAAGCCTCTGATTGCATACCTTTCGAAGAATGAGCCGACGACTTATATGTTGGACTAGGGTAAGGGAACCCACCAGAACTGTAGCAAAAATAAGGCTTCATTAGGCAATTGTTACTGCTTATGGACTCGAACAATCTAGTAATGATCTGACTTGAGTGAAACTTACTAGAGGTCCGAATACACTAATGTTGAAGAGTCAGCGGATGAGTTCTATATAGGATGAAATATCATTTGACTCAGAGTTGGTTGGGTCTCCTCGAAATGCGTTCGCGATCTTAAAATATACATAATTTTTATTCACAAACTAATATTGGTTTGAATTTGAGGTAGAAACTTTAAATTAAATAAGCTCTCTGGGCCACCTTTACTACAAGAAATCGAACTAGGGTGCTTTCAATGTTATTATTGAAATTTGAATACATTGAATAGAATTACAATAAACTTAAAGAGTAATAATATTTAGCTTCACTGGGTTATAACCCCCATTTATGTGGTTTTAGGGATATAAACGAGTCGAAAGTCACGGCTCGAACAAGGCTCTAGCGAAAAAAGGTTTGAGCTTTTTTGGCTCGAATTGAGCTAAACCGAGTAGAGCCAAGCTCGGCCAAAAAATAATGCTCAACTCAAACTTTTTGCTTCGGCTTGTCAACTTGAGTCACGGGTCATCCGAGTAGACTCTTTTTTTTATTCATGAAATTTGAAAGTTCTTTTTAAATCATTTTTTAAAAAAAGAAAAGGCAGCTAGCTGCTATTTAGTTGTCTCCATTATGCAAACAATTATGTGCAAGCAGACACTTGTAGTTGTGTGCTTGTACATAACATGCAGCTAAAAGACACAAGCCAAAATGGCTCGTGATATGGGCGAGCCGACGAGGCTTGAACTTTTTTTGAGCTGAGTCACGGGCTATTTGAGCCGACGAGTCCAATTGACATCCCTAATATTATATGATAGACTAAATGAAAGACAAAATTAAATAACTCATTTAATTGTACTTATCATTTAATGTTATATTAGCACCACATAGACGGGAGTTATAATTCCAGTGGGGTAAAATAACATTACTTAAACCTAAATAGTGATGGCAATGGACCGAGCTGAGCCACTCGATCCATGTACCTTCGGGTCGAGTTAGTTCATTGTTACTTGGCTCATGCTCAGACTCATCCCGAAACGAGCTCAAGCCATCCATGGACCAAATTTTGACGAGCCAAGCTGACATACTATTCGATCCTTATGCCACCTCTACACCTGAAGGCTTGTTTTCTTACCTCAACAAGTGCAGACAAAATGACTATACACTGAATTTCAAACCTTCACATGCAAACCACGTGCGTCGTGCACAAATAAACGACCGCGTACGATTGAATCCAACGGTTTGAAAGTGAAAACCACACGTTTCATCATTCATGGTACCAATGGAAACCCGAGACCAGACCTTAATTCTGTAGAATAACATACGAGCAAAAACCAATAAAGAAGAGTGATTGCGTGTATGTGAGAGAGAAAATCGCGCAATTATTCACAAGTTGTTACAAATAAACAAATCTTACATCGGATCATCATTTGACCACGTAGCATACTTTTTTCTAAAGTCACACAGCGGTAGGAAGTGGCAGTGGTGGGCTGGTCGGAGTACAAGGAATATGCCATTCAACGAAAAAGTGATTGCTCGCTGAGATTTGTTTCTTTAATCGCGAACATTTCGTATTTATTTATTAAAACTAAATATCACGCACGTAAGAAGACCCACATTTCGTTTCTTAATCATTTTCTTCGTCAGGTTAGTACCCCTTCCCCTCCAATTATAGTTGAAGTTTAAATTGTTATGCATGTAAAGTTGTGATTTTTCTGGATTATTGTAGAGGGTTTGAGTTATTGTTGGATTGTGATGCTGGGTAATTTTCAACGATGGTGCTAAAATAAGGAAACCCAACTTTTATTTTTGTTAACTTTTTCTGCAAACCCTAATTTCGGTTAATTGGATTTTGAGTTTCTTAGTCGGTAGGTTTGTAGTGCCAAGTTGGGGATTTTTTAAGTGAGTGTTTATTATCAGTCTCGTTTTTAAATAGCAGTTGGTTGTCTGGGAAGTCATGGTATTCGTAAATTCTTGGGCATTGTTGATTTGGCAGTGTCTAGAAAGGGAATGTTCTTATAATTTACTTGTAACTATTAACTTTGGTAATGGATTATTGAATTGCTGATTAAGTTCTACAGCCAAGTGTAGCGAATTGCAGCTTCTTGAGTCATTAAAATAATTGAACATTCAGTATGTGGTTGTTTAGGTTTTCATTCACGTTTCTATGCAGGATTCAGGGGTTGGTCTCAATTGTATGGTTGTTGCTTGAGAAGCGGAGACTACAAAATCTTATAATCAAGTGAAATGACAGAAATTTTGAGATTGTGCTATGGGATCTGACAAACGGCCTCTTGTTTTACTGGATACTCTAAATATGGATACAGTTAGGACTATTTTCACTCACACATATCCCTATCCACATGAGCATTCACGGCATGCGGTCATTGCTGTTGCTGTGGGTTGCCTATTTTTCATATCTTCGGATAATATGCACACACTTGTTCAGAAGTTAGACAGCAACATTAAATGGTGGTCGATGTATGCCTGTTTGCTAGGCTTCTTTTATTTCTTTTCTTCTCCATTTATAGGGAAAACAATCAAACCAAGTTATTCTAATTTCAGTCGTTGGTAGGTTTTCTTTTCCTTTCATCCCAATAAATTTTACTGTCTTTAACTTTATTTTGTGATAGGATATCCAGCATTTCTTGTTTTTTAAAGACTACTAAGATCAAGTTCAAGCTAATGAACTTGGATATGGGTGTTTGCACATTGCAGGTATATAGCCTGGATATTAATAGCTGCACTGTATCATCTTCCTAGTTTTCAATCAATGGGAGTGGATATGAGGATGAACTTATCTTTGTTTTTGACGATATTTGTATCTTCCATTTTGTTTCTTCTTGTTTTCCATGTTATATTCCTTGGCCTCTGGTATGTTGGCCTTGTTGCTCGTGTGGCTGGAAAGAGACCTGCAATTCTGACAATTCTCCAAAATTGTGCTGTAAGTCCTTAGCACACATTTCAAGTGAAACAAGAATTTCCCAATTCTTATTTCTTTGGCATTGTTGTTGTGTAGGTGATAAGTATAGCCTGCTGTGTATTTTATAGCCATTGTGGCAACCGTGCTATTACGAGAGAAAAGACATTTGAAAGAAGGAACTCTGGCTGGTTTACACTTTGGAAAAAGGAAGAAAGGAACTCATGGCTTGCAAAATTTGTCCGCATGAATGAGTTCAAGGATCAAGTTTGCTCATCTTGGTTTGCTCCAGTTGGGTCTGCTAGTGATTATCCATTTTTGTCCCAATGGGTCATTTATGGAGAGGTAAGATTTTTGTTGTCATAATTTGTAGTTTTCCAGATCCTTGTTGTAGCTTTATACACCTCCTGACATTTTCTCTTTCCAATTCATCTTTCAGTTGACATGTAGTGGCTCATGTGCAGAATCACCAGATGAAATTTCACCTATATATTCATTATGGGCCACATTTATTGGCCTTTACATTGCCAACTATGTTGTGGAAAGATCGACAGGGTGAGAATTGACTGATGCCATGTTTCGAGTTTATGTTCTCTCAGACTCTGATACTCGAACTCTTGAAATGGACGAAGTACTCGTGTTGACACGACGCGACATGGATATGGGATATGTGTCAAATCCTCGAAGTTTTAACTGGATACTTCGTCGTTTTTATTCATTTTTTTAAGAATGTGAATCAAATAGGGCCTTAGTGTTTCACTAAGTCTAAATTGCAATGTAGTCCCTCATTTTCTATTTTATATAATATTTAGTAATTAATTTCCTATAATTGGAAACTAAACCCTAAAATTTTATTTTATTCATATTAGCCCCTTATTCAATACTATCTCCTTCTTTGTGAACAATTGATTTTGATCTATTTAAAATGACATATTGAGTTAATAAAAAAATTGAAATTTTAAAGATGTATTCACATACCCGTATTTGAAATTTGGACTTTTTTTTAACTATATCTCCTTATCCTATATTTTAAAAAATAAAATATCTGACATTTATATACGTACCCGAGCCCGAGCATCATAGCTCTCAGAGGTCCATACCCTGAATTTGTGAATTGAGCCTCTGGCCTTATATTTTAGTTGTGAACCTTTTATTTTTATTTTTCTGAGATGCCTACTTCCTGAATATAGTAATGAGAGAAATAGTAGTCTATTTCATAACCCAACCTTGCCATTAGCATCTGTCTTTCGAATATATATATTGGGCTGTATATATCTTTGTATTCTTGCTTGTGTTGTATTGTCATAAAATTTGATAACATGTAGTCCCTGAATATTTGACAACCAGTCTAGTATTTATTCAATGCTGTCCTCCTGTTCCTCTTATTTTCCAGGCCTCTTGTTCTGTTTTTCCCCCTTTTTCTTTTTTTATAATTGAATAACTTGCTATATTTGTTAATGTGCAATAATCAACAGATGGGCTCTTACTCACCCTGTGTTACAAAAAGAATTTGAGAAGTTAAAGAAAAAGCAAATGAAGCCTGATTTTTTGGATATGGTTCCTTGGTACTCGGGGTATGCCAATCAAATCTCTCTCTTTCTCAGTCAGATGGAAAAGTGAGGGATTTCATCTTCAACGATATCTACTGTTACTAATGATTTGATGCAGGACATCTGCAGATTTGTTCAAGACAGTTTTTGACCTACTGGTATCAGTAACTGTATTTGTTGGACGTTTTGACATGCGTATGATGCAGGTTTGTGTTGTTATTGGTACTGTGATTCAAATTGTTCATCTTGAATAGTTGTAAAATTTCCTTTTTTATACCTTGTTATGCTTTCATGTAAACAAATTAAGCCGAAACCTTTTCTCGTACTTTCAAGCTATTCAATGGATATGTTTGCTATAATCAAAAAATTCTTTTTAGGACAAAATCTTTTTTTTTTTTTTTTTTTTTTTTGTTGCTTTTATCATCATTACCTTTTATTTCATTATCTATCTTTGATTATATCCTGTTTTCCCGATTTTCAGGCGGCAATGAGCAAGGTTGAAGATGGTGCTGAGCAGGAAGATCTGTTGTATGACCAATTCAGTGAGAAAGATGAGCTGTGGTTCGACTTTATGGCCGATACTGGTGATGGTGGAAATTCTTCTTATAGTGTAGCAAAGCTTCTTGCTCAGCCTTCAATTAAGGTTTGGAGTAATGATTCTCCGCTTACACTGCCACGTGGTAACCTGCTCCTTATCGGGGGAGATCTTGCGTAAGTTCAAAACTTTCGTTTTTTCTGCTTGTATTTTGTAAGGATTTAATAGTTAATAATAGTTTAGAGAGGAAGTGGTTTGCGAGATGCAATGTGAATTGTTTGGCAGATGACCTGTTAACTTTGAGGTTTGGTGCGTTTTGGGATGTTTATTTAGCATGCTGAAGGAAATATACATCATTTGTGAACTCTGTTGCAAATGACATTATTTCCTTGTTCTCGCATTTGGTACGTAATTAAAACATATGAAAACATTATAGCAAACATATTCATTGTGATCAGTATTAACTTTTTGCTTAGGATCATAAGAGGATAGCATCTATTTGTCATTTGAAGGTTACATTGCTCCTCCTTCCCTCTCTGCCCATTTTGGATTACATTTTCAAAATCATTATATTGAATTTCCTTGGCTTCAAGATTGAATATCTGTATAAAGGACAAAAGCTTTTGGGTGATTTTATACTTACCAAAGAAAAAACATTAAAGCTTAGGTGCCAGATGATGATTCACAGTTTCAAATTTGAGGGGACAAACTGCTGCACAAATTAATATAACCGACTATTGCTACATAATTTGATAGACTTTTTAGTGACGAATATTGGTATAAATCATTTTCCACGTCTCTCCAATCTGTTCCAGCATTCACCTTTGAAATTCATCAGAATTTTTTAGTCCTCTAGTTAAAGCTCCTGCAATGCAATAGCATTTATTTTTTTATTCTCTTCTACTTATCAAAGGGAACAGATAGAACCTATAGCGGATTACATAGTAATTTAATCTAAACTCCATCTTTTGCTTACTGTATTAAATAATCTTCTCCTTCTCCCTTTTTAAATTCGTGGATGTTATATGGATTTACTTGTAGATGTCTATTAGTGAAATATTAAATAGTTTGCACGTTTAAATACGGATGATATGTGTTTTCGAACCTTTATTGACTTTGGTCTAGCGTCTTACCAGGCAGATAAATCTTCACTTGTCTGATGTATTGATATCATACAGGTCAAGTTCATTTTATTGGGTAATTTTTGAATGTTTTAAAATTTGTTACTTGAATTTATTACCAGGCCATTAGTACTTGTGTATATGATGCTTTTGCGTAATGTCATGGTCACGTGGTTTTCACCCCCACAACTGCAAGGTATTATGAATGAGGGATGTATTTGTTTTATTTGTATTGTTAAAAGTATGAATTGCTTTGCCAGACTTGGAATATTTTTCCGTAGTCAGTGTCTTTTTTTTTTAAAGAGAAGGTACATGCTATTCCTCACATCTGCAGGTTTTAATTTAAAGGACACATTCTAGCAGTAGTTGAATATTTGAAAATGTATTGCTTAGAAATATGACGAACAGAACCTGAGCTGCTCAATTCCTGAAATGGTCAGATCTTACATTATATTTTGACTCTTTTTTATTTTTTGATAGCTATCCTAATCCATCAGCATTTACATATGAGAGGCGTCTTTTTCGTCCTTTTGAATATGCTCTTCAGCCTCCATTCTGGTATAAGGAGGATCATATAGCTGTAAACAAGCCAGAATTGCCTTCTTGGGTTGCAGATCTAAAGCAGTACGAAGGGCCTCAGTGTTTTGTCATTCCTGGAAATCATGGTTGGTTTTGGTTCATTGTCAATGGCTCAGTTGTCTTATGTTCAGTTTTGCTATTTTATTGCTTTACTCCATGTTACTTTTTGTATTTGAATTAATCTTTGCTGCTTTACAGATTGGTTTGATGGCCTTCAGACATTTATGAGGTACATTTGTCACAAGAGCTGGTTAGGTGGATGGTTAATGCCTCAGAAGAAAAGCTATTTCGCCCTTCAGCTTCCTAAAGGATGGTGGGTGTTTGGTCTTGACCTTGCTCTGCATTGTGACATTGATGTATACCAATTCAAGTTCTTTTCAGAACTGATAAAGGAAAAGGTATCATTTCTACCATCTAGGTAATGGTTGTCATATTGCTAGTTGTTGGCCGTTAAAAAGATCCGGAAGAATGGTTAATTTTAGTTTTTCATCACAGTGTCTCATATAAATGCGTTGCTTGGGTTCTTCCTTCGGAATTTTACCCACCAATCAACTATTACTAAAAGAAACATAATGGGATTCTAGGCACCTTAATTTTCTTTTAAACTAAAATTTGTTTCCGCTAAAGAAACATAATGGTCCCTACGTGTCAAGTCACAGTCATCTCTGCAACTAATGTTTGTTTCAGTAGGAGATTTAAACTAGCTTATAGTTTCATCTTCTGTTCTCCCCGTCTCTTTTTCGTTTATATCTTTGTCTCTTCCACTGCTCTTATCCTTATTCTTTTTAGAAGATCCTGTATGAAACGTTTCATCAATATCTCAGGTTGGGGACCATGATTCTGTGATCATTATGACCCATGAACCTAATTGGCTTCTTGATTGGTACTGGAATGATGTGACTGGGAAGAATGTTTCACACCTGATATGTGACCATTTAAGAGGAAGGTGTAAACTTCGAATGGCTGGGGACTTGCATCATTACATGCGTCATTCGTATATTCCATCAGAGAAGCCAGCATATGTGCAACATTTGCTTGTTAATGGTTGTGGTGGGGCTTTTTTGCACCCTACTCATGTGTTTAGTAACTTTAACACTGTATATGGGACATCCTATGAAAGCAAGGCTTCTTATCCGTCATTTGAAGACTCAAGCAGGGTACTTAAACTGAATTACTATATAACTTCATCATATGTTATTCTTTTCTGCCGTGTTTGATGATTCTTTGTGTCAACAATTTTGATGCAGATTGCTTTAGGAAATATATTGAAGTTTCGAAAGAAAAATTGGCAGTTTGATTTCATTGGTGGTATTATTTATTTTGTCTTGGCCTTTTCAATGTTTCCGCAGGTAAAACATTTTACTGGACTTTTGGCACAGATTATTCATGATTGAATGAGCATCAAGATCTGAAAGGTTGCAAACAATTGACTAATTTAGTTTCCCACTTTTTCTAGTGTAAGCTAGATCACATCTTACAGGATGATACATTTTCGGGTCACTTGAAGAGCTTTTTCAGCACAGTATGGGATGCATTCCTTTATATGCTAGGGTACTCATATGTATCCTCTGCTGGTGCTTTCTTATTGTTAATTACCGCTTTCACTTTTGTACCTTCAAAAGTGTCTCGAAAGAGGAAAGTAATAATTGGGATTCTTCATGTTTCTGCACACCTGACTGCAGCATTAGTTCTCATGTTGCTCCTGGAATTGGGTGTCCAGACATGTATCAGGCATAAATTGTTGGGAACTTCAGGTGATAGTGTGTTTTTTATCGATAAGTTGAAATAATATGTTTTAATAATTGGTGCAATTGCATATGGTTTTTATTGAGTTAGAAAAGTACGTATAATAGGATGTCTAGAGAAGTTCTATGGAGGGTGCTACATAGAAAAGGGATTTTAAGATATATAAATATTATTAAGAACATTTATAATGGACTGGTCACGAGTGTAAGTTGATTGTAAAACGCATTCAATGCACTACGGCTGTAAGTCCTCATCTTTTCACTTTAGTCTTGGATGGGTTTGCAAGACATATCAAAGATTGGGTTCTTTGGTATATATAGTATGTTAGTTGTGTCAAATATATTCAATAAAAAACTCGATGCCCCTCTATGAATGAGGTTCTCTCATTATAGAGAACCAAAATAACAACCAAATATGGAA
>CAIGRS010217004.1:0-10274 GCA_903798395.1 Fraxinus floribunda | reverse complement strand
AATAACTAAAAGATATAGGACATATCTTCCAAATTATTTCATTAAGGGCAAAATAGACATTTTAAGTCTTTCTGTTAGCTTTCTGGTAGGATTTTCTGGTAGTGTAGCATGACCCTTAAAAGTATATCTCATTTGATAAAAAATTTAAGCTTTAACATGATTTTATATAGATATATTTTATCTATAATGATTAATGAGAAAGCTTAAGTATAAACGTTAACATTAATTAAAATAAAGCAAAACTTACTACGAGCCTATTTAAGCCCCATTTATTTATTTATTTTTTTGATAAAAATGCATTTTGAAATAGTGATTTGATGGAGAATGTGTGGTTAAAAAATAAGAAAAAGTTTTGAATTTGCATTTAATATTATTTTATTGAAGAACGTGTGATTGAAAATAAGAGAGAGAAAAATGTATTTTGGAAATAATGGGTACCAAACAAGGGCTAATTTTAAGCACCTGATATTTGACATCGATCGGAAGCTGGTTTTTTATCACTTCACTGCATAGATAAATGAAAAATCTGAATTAAATAAAATAGAATAGATGTGGAAAACAGCCAAAATTTCAATTTCCATCAGCATCAATAAGGAATAGAAAAATACATACACAAATGTGAATCACTGTCATTTCTTTAGACGGAAATTAATTAAGTGTCAATAAATATACATGAAAACCAATTTCTGCCAGCTCTATCAGCATGTACGATTCTGCAAACAATATTGAGTAAGACAGATCTCAACGTAGTAACCTTCGAAAACAACACAGTTCTAACATGAACCCTAAGATTTATCTTTTAGCCATATACTTGTTCAAATCATGTCGGTGTCACTCCCAAATGCCTAGCCAATAAATTCCAGAAACCATTCTTTGTGCGAAAAAATGTTATTTGTTTTTTATTGTCAACCTAAATTCCTCCAAGTGCTTCCATCTTTATTGCCACTGGCAATGAACGAAAACGTTTTGCTGCAAGTCGCTCATACAACATGTTATACTACCTTGTGTAATATCACATGTTCCCGTGAATGAACCACATAATGTTCATACAAGGAGAGCTACTCTTTTATCCTAGATCTTTCTAGAGGAACTAGGATCCACGATTAATGGACTAATACTTTTATGTATTGTATAATATTAAGATATATTGTTTTACCGAAACATCCTCTTCTTTTTTCATATCAAATAGGAAAATGACATACATCAATTCAAAAAGCGGGAGACAAGAAGTTCCTAGGATGAGCGTGAGACAAGAAGGGTCATACTCACAAAAACGATAATGCAACCTAATCCACATCCAATGTTAAAAGGACTCTTGCATTGCATGCTAAAGAGCTGTACAGTTTTAGAAGATGTCAGTGCGTCTACTAGCCCAAATTCTGTAAATACGCAGAAAACTAGATGGCATTCAGACGTTGTTAAGATTGAAAGACTTTGAACTCACCTTAGGATCCTAAAATTTCACAGTAAATCAGTTTACACCATTGTCTTCATTTCGTTCCTCGCCTCCAACTTGTGTCTCCTTCTACCCAATCCCCCACTATACCAGCCCACCTAACATGTCTTCTCCTTCTCCCCTTACCACCATTGCTGCCTCTAATTTTCCCACACCTTTCCCCTCCCCCTCTCCCCCCACACAGCTCCCTTGAATCTTGATTTCCCCCCTCCATTGCTACCTTGGGAGGTGAGGAAAGAGGGAAGGGGGGCAGGGCAGCAGGGATGCAGGTGTGTTAGAAAGTGGACATAAATCACCTTTACTATCGTAGAAAGGCCCTTCGAAAAATTTGCCTTTACTTATTAGCATGGCCTACAAATTCAAGTTTAATCCCTTTTGCTGTTCAATATCAGTTTTCACACATACACGACAAGGCTTTCAGAGTAGACTCATCTGATTAAGTGTATGCTTCTGGACATGATTTGCTTCAAAATTCAAACATCTTCACTTTATTACTGGTTCCGTCATAAGTTACATACACAAGAAAGGTAAGAAATCAAGTATAACAAAATTTATAATATCCTTTCTTTTCCAATACGCACCAAAATGAATCCCAAAAGCTTCTAATGTCAGTGTGGTGCTTGAATAGCTGAACATTACATAACTGAACTATAAGAGCATCTCTATATGGAGCATTCCACAATGAATCATTAGAAGTTTCAAGGAGTTTAGAACATCGAAGAAGTTCAATACTTAAGCCAAAGCATATATGCAACATGGCTTTAGAAAACCGGATTGAGATTCCCCTGAGAATAAGGCAAGCAAAAAATGGGTCAAGGCACTGATTCTGAGGCAGTTTATTCATGTGCTCCTTAATTCTCCAAACTTGTTTACTTTATTTTAGGCGTGTGCCCATAAAACATAAAAATCTTGATTTTAGGAATAGTCCATTGCCCGTTAAAACATTAAAAAAAGAAAATGTTTCTCATATATCTACTTTGGGAATACTCTACTGACCTAAAATAATAGTTTCTTTTGTTACTTTATAGAATTTTCTTTTATATGTTTGCACACTTTAAAACCGTTATATTATGAATTTATTGTTTACGATTTTTTATGAGTTCATTTTGCATTTTAATAATTTTTTGGTTTACAAAGTGGTTTATGCCTCAAAATGCCCCAAGGCTTACTCCTATTAAAACATTGATAATCTGTATTCTAGAGTAAGGAAATTGACGTAGACAGATAAATTGTATCTTTTGTTTACTACTAATTGACAAATGACAATACAATCAAGCCAACTACCTTAAGCAAGCCTCATCCATATAAATCCAGACAGTCGATACAGCAGCTCAAAACGAAGTCAAGGGTAAACCAAGTCAGAAACTATTTGACAGCATAGAGATGGAACCGAGCCAGAGAAAAACTTTTGCTGTTTCATTAATTTGAACTGGTCTAGTGGAAGTGGTAACAAAATAAATTGTTCCATAATACTAACAGATGGAGATAATCTGTTGCTTTTGAAGTCCAAACATCAGTCAATTAGCCACTAAGCATATATTTAGCCCTTGTTTGATCCTCATTATTTCCAAAATACATTTTTTTCTCTTTTCTTTTCAACCTCACATTCTTCAATAAAATAATATTACACGCAAATCCAAAGTTTTTCCTAATTTTTCAACCACACATTCTCCATCAATCTACTATTTCAAAATGCATTCTTAAGAAAAAAATAGGCTCAAACATGCTCTTAAAGTGTAAGCTAATCTATATTCTACCATGAGGAAAAGATTTTTGCTGGCAGCCAGAGGCTTAGGAATCATTCATAAGAGTATAAACTTATCATGTCAATACAAAAACAAATAAATTATACTGAACGCTTTCTCAAATGGTAGAAAATTCAGAACTAAGGAAATTAATTTAACCTAAAGCAGCCAACCACCAATGACATAGAATTGCATCATCAAAAAGAGGACCGCCCCAAAACACCATGCTACTGGCAGACATCAAACATCAGGAAGCAGAACTTGCAGATGGATGTTGCCCAAGTGATTGTAGAAATAAAGTAAAACAAAAGAACTGCACATCAAATGAGCTGGAGACTTTTCATCTTTTCTGCCAATCAGTAAACTCCAACTTGCTAATAATTTAAAAGGGGCAATCATCCAACTAGATGTTATATACAACAACAAGAAGCTACGCCTTATTCCCAATTAATTTGGGTCAACTACATAAGTCTACTTTTCCACTAGGTCTAAAGCAACTAGATCCTTAGTATCTACTACACACCAAGTTAATGTTGGTCTATCTTGAGTAGATGTTCTTCAATTTACATTCTGTTCTCATCCCAAGTTTACAATTAGGGATGAGTCAGAATAATAAAAACATTTCCTTCAATCAAGCCTCAAAGCTCAACATCTTCAACTTCCTTAAAAGTGGGGCCACCTTGTTCAAGAAAGTTAAAAATAGTAAGATGCTGTTAATTCAAACCAAATCAGTAATACAAAAGGGATATAACTGCTTCCATTCCATGTTATTTCTTTTTTGCTTTAAGTTTTATCCAAGCTGTTTTCATGACATACATCTTTCAATCAGACTTCAAAATAGGCCTTTCTACCTTGTTTCCCCAAATGAGGACCACAAGTCCAAGAGAAATACAATGTAAAAGGTTGCACTATCAAAAGTGACCTGAAAGATTTTACATAACAAATAATAATGAATAAAGGCAATCAATCACGTATATCAATGGTCAAGTTAGGGCTATCGTGAGATATAATAGCATCCAATAACCACAACTAAAATGCAGAATAAAAAAAATGCACAAAACTAAAAATGATATCTATCCTTAATTATTGCAATTCATTTTCATATGACTGAATTCTCATTCTCTTTGAAACATAAATTTTGAATGTGTCCATCGTTAGTTCATAAAATGCCCAAATCCAAACAATAGCCTATCTCCATTCTCCCATATCTCAGGACCCCCTCTTTATTTTAAAAGAATAACTTTAATACTTTCAATGTAACTACTAAATTACACAGTCAGCACCACAATCGTTCTAATTAATTAAAAATCCACGATAGCAATCAATCAAAGGAGAACATAAAACACAGAAGCAATAATCTAGTAGCGCAAATTTTCAATGATTGCATCAGAAGTTTTCCTTTCATATTTTAAAAACTCATTATAATTTAATACAAGACAAACAACAAAAAATTCAACGTAAAAATTCAAATAAACCAAGTACTCAAATCAAATTTGGCCTTACAATGCTGAAGTAGTTGTGGTCGTCATCAAGACAGTAACTTCAGGCCTCCTTTCCACGCAGCACTTTATGGTAGGAATAGCTGCCATTCCTTCACCTATTCACAACCACAGTGAATATACATGTCTCAGACAAATGGATCGTAGTAAACACTAAGTTACAAAATGAATTTAGAAATATAATTTTACCTAAAGAGACAGCATGGAACCAAATAAGAGGGCCAGGAGGACGGCTGAGTGAGGGGCGGCCGAGACGTTCCCGCCACCGGAGGGGATGTTCGCGGCCTCGAAATTTGCGCCACCGTAGGTGTAGGTATACTAACGGCGACAAACCATAAGTTAGGGCTCTGTAGAATTTATATAATAATTCACCGCACTCACTCGCCATTAACGGCTACTTGCTTCTTTCTTCTACACTACAGAGTTCAGTCACTTCAGTGCGGTAAAATTAAAGTGAACAGTAAATAAATAAATAGTTAAAAGCGGGCGGGTTGAGTCTGGAGGGATTCGGGCCACCGGCGCTAGGAATATGTTGGCTAGCTAAAAAGAAGAAAAATTACTTTTTTTTTTTTTTTTTCAATGTTCAAATAGTTTATTTTTTTTGTATTTTTGAGTCAACAAAATTACTTGTTTTGAAATTTATTGTTATTTTACTGTCGAAATAAAGACTTTTATCTTTTATAACTTTAAATGATAAAAAATTATTTATTTCAAATTTCTTAACACTTGACATTGATTATCCATTTTTATGAAACGCGGATGTTCAAGTTATATCATTTTTCTTCCTCTAATGTTTAGAGTGGTGGCCATGTTGAGTGACTTGTCGTCAACTAAGGATAATAATGTGTATCGTTAGTTTTTTTTTTTTGGGTTGTCACATTAGTAAATTTGTTGAATTTTCTAACGGTGAATTATTGGGCGTTGGATGAGACAACAATTTGATTAATTTGGTGACAATTCGAAAGTTTTAAAGATTAATGACCAATGAAAATATTGTGTAAAATTCAATGGCCATTTGAAAATGAATAATTAGGAAATAATGTCCACACATTTCATTGTTATTGTGGAAAACGTTCATATCTTTCATTTTTGACATTTTCACCTTTCATTGCGCAAAATGTCATTTTCACATATTTTCTCAATTAAAAATTTTGAAATGGCGAATATACCCCTTTTTAAATAAAACAAAAGAAAAAGAAAAAGATTAATTGTAACCACGGTCCCAAATTTTTAAAAAAGCGCAAATAAGTCACAAATAAATTATTAAAAGGGTAATTAGTACATAATGTCCATATCTTTCACCGTTATTTGGAAAAACGTCAATACCTTTCTTTTCATTTTTTTGCATTTTCACCATTAATTACACATTTGCACAAGCCATTATTTCTATCCGTTTTTATCTAATTTCTCAATAAAAAGAATGTGAAATAATAAATATAACCTCATATTTAAATAAAAAGCTAAAGAATTAAATTGCAATCATAGTTTCATTTTTTCTAAAATGTGCAAACAAGTTCCCAATAAATTATTAAAAAACTAATTTTTTTAAAAAGTGTAAATGAGCCCCAATTAAATTTATTTAAAAATCAAAAGAATTAAAAATGCAAACGAGTCTCAAATAAATTATTAACAAATTAGAAATTAAAAATATATATTTTTTAATTTAAATAAGAGGTTATATTCGTTATTTCACAGATTTTAGTTTGATGAAAATTGATAGAAATGGTGGTTTGTGCAATCAATATGCAATTAAGTGTGCAAATGCCAAAAAAAGGTAGGGACGTTTTTCGCAATAACGGTGAAAGATAGAGACATTATGTACTAATTACCCTTTTAATAATTTATTTATGACTTATTTGCGCTTTTTAAAAAATTGGGACTGTGGTTACAATTAGTTTTTTTCTTTTTCTTTTATTTAAACAGATGTATATTCATCATTTCATAATTTTTAATTGAGAAAATAAGTAAAAATGACATTTTGTACAATGAAAGATCGAAATAAGGGTGAATGTATAGACGTTTTCCACAATAACAATGAAAGGTGGGGACATTATGTACTAATTACCCTTTGAAAATTTATCCCTGGAGAGGTGGGTGTGTTGAGTTACTTGTTATATTGGAAGATAAATTTAAGCGGGTAAAATAAAGCAAAATGAATAATGGACATTAAATTAAATGTTGTGTTATGGAACTCATTTAGTTGGACATTCACGTGCTGCCATATAACATGGTGTTTTAGCACAAATGATTTTATATAACATTACTAAGTTGTAATTAGTAGTAATCAATCCGCTAGAATGGTAAAAGCATCTCCAACGTAACACTATGAATTATTACACGTGTTGAGCAAAACGAGTATGGAGAGAAGATTAGCAAAATAAATATGAAGAGAAGATCGTAGTTTCTTTCGAAATTGTTTTGATTGTTTTTTCATGTGATGCAAATCAAAATCTACTCAAACAAGTAGAGACATATAATCATATATAGAATGGAACACAAAAGCTTGTAAGAATTCATGAATTTGCTAAAAATAACACATAAATAAATTCTTCTGTTCAAGTTAAAACTTTTAGATAATGGTTTAATACGACAGGAGAGTGTATAAAGATTTAGAGCCCGTTCGGTAAAGATTAAAATCTAATTAAAATTGAAAAATATAGCCGTTATTGGGTCCCTTTTCTAATAAAAGTCAACAATAACGGTTAATTTTTCAATTTTAATCTCTACCGAACGGGTTCTTACACAATACTTCTATTCAAAAATAAATGAGGTTTACATGTCTCATAGTAGTTGACCTTTCATTCAAATTGATTTATTACATACTTATGCTTTGTGATACATACATTGTATAATTTTATTAAAACTAGTTTTCGATCATCTATTTGTAGTTAAAAATTATATTCTCAAAATGATTTTATTATACCCGAAACCTTAAATCCATGTGTAGAAGGCAAATTAAAACATATATACCTTCAAAATCAAAACCCTAAAAAATTTCAATAAGAAGCTACCATTAGTGAATTGTCTAAAAATAACTTAGCATAATTTATTCTAAATGTTCATATATGGTATTATTTTATTGAGAAACGTGTGGTTAAAAAGAAGAGAAAGAAATATATTTTGAAAAAGATGGGAATCAATCAAAAAAATTCTTCCATTTCATTAATAAACAATAAACATGTTAAAAAGCAAAAAACAAAATAAAAAAAAATTTATAAACAACAAAATAACGAACCAAGCAGATAACATATATAAATACGAACAAAAAATATAGAAAATAACAAAAAAAATTATTATCAAATGTGCAAAGCATTAATTCACAAAATCTCTTTCATCTCATCATTAAATAATAAACATGTCCAAAAGAAAAATAACTCAAAAAATAATAATAATTGCCAACACATAAAATCATGAATCAATCAAACAACATAAATGTGAACAAAAAAGTATAAAAATAATGAAAACTTACATATTAATCAATTGCAGAAAATTAACCCAGGTCATATGAATCCATAGATTTTCAATGTATAAGCCTTTCCCCTTTAGAGAAAGATAAGGGAGAAAAGAGTGAAACTAAAACTGTGAAAAATCGGGACAAATTGGACAGATTGGGGCGTTGATATGTCACTCTCTTTGAGAAAATTCAAACCCAGGTTAGCAGAGCCTAAAACATTGTGCAGCATAACTTTTCTATGACTTGTCCCCTTCAGAATACAACAACCCAACCATTCATCGTATGGGTCAAACAAACTCTGCACAAGTAGTTGAACTCAAAGCTCCACTAAAAGTGACACCCTTCTTTTCTCAATAATCTCTCAAGGAAAAGGAGTGAGAACGTAACAAGAAAAGCTAAAAAAATCGTGATTGTTGTGGTGGTAATGAATGGCCAATGAATGATCTTATTTATAGGTAAGAATAGGCCACTCAAAACAAAGAGGTATCACAAACATATGAACTCTTTCACCTTTCATTTTCCAAACATCCAACCTCTTCGCTTTCCTAAGTCCCAAAACCTACAAATCTATTAAAAGAAAATATCATAAATGAATTTTTAATATTAAAATGCACCAACATTCCCCCACTCATTTTAATATAAAACAGACAGAAAGATTACCAGGCAAAGAGGGACTATCATGCATCATGGTGTGCTATGTATTGAACCTTCACTTGGTGAAACAAAAACCTTCACGGCAGAGACAATAGTGTGCTCAACATTGAACTATGACTACTTAAAGGAAATAAGCAGTACGTTAAAGCCTTCTGCTAATGCCAGTTTCATGAGCATATTTGAAAATAAGCTCAATTCTCATTGGAAGCAACCCTACCTCCACTCTCACATAGGTGAAATCTATCAAGAGTGCTCCTATAGTATTTGCACCCCACTCATAAGAGCTATAGATTTCATTAAGAGTATTTTAAAGAGAACTCAACTTCCAAAAGCATTACAAGATAAATGCACTCACACCAAAGGGATAATAATAATAAGATAAATAGATAGATAGTGCATTTTTTTGCGAGCACCATATGATTCCTTTTTTTCCATTGAACCCAATTCTCAGGATCTCTAATCCCTGGATTGTGTATCTTCATACATAGCTCTTGTTTACATGGGCTTTAATCTCATCCCCTTCGATGTGCACCAAACCCTTTCTATTGACAAGACCTTTGTTAATGGATCTACATGATTATTACAAGATTTCACTTAATCAACATTTATGATGCCATTACTTAGATAAATCTCACAGTACTATGTCTTCTCATGATATGTCTGGATTTACCGTTATAATAACGATTTTGTAATCTACCAATTGCTGCAGTTCTACCACAATGAATTAACACAAATGGAACTAGTTTTTCCCACAAAGGAATTTCACAAAATAAATCTAGCCAATTTGCTTTCCCACTTGCAGATGCCAGAGCTATAAGCTCAATTTCCATAGTTGAGTTGTCAAAAATGATTTGTTTCTTAGATTTCCAACATATAGCACCACTACCCAATGCAAAAATATAACTAGCAGTAGAGAGAGAACCTCTTGACAAAGTATTCCAATCAATATCACTGAATACTTCAAATACAGTAGAATAATTTTTATAAAACAAGCCATAATTTCTGGTACCAAATAAATATTTCATTAAACGCTCTATGACATGACAATGATCTCTTTCTGGTTTGCTAGTAAATCTACTAGGTATTCCTACTGCATATGCAATGTCAAGTCTAGTGCAATCATTTGCATAATGCAAGCTTCAAATTGTGCTAGCATATTCCTTTTGATTAATCACGTGATTTTCATTATTCACAGAAAATAAGTGAACACTAGAATCAAAAAGAGCAGCGACATGCTTACAATCATAATGATTATATTTTTTTCAAACATTTTGTCAACATAATACAACTGATCAAGAAAAATGCTATCACCTGCTTTTGTGATTTTCATACTCAAAATGAAATTAGTCTCACCAAAATCTTTCATAACAAAACGGTCACAAAGCATACTTTTTGTCTCATTTATAACATGCATATTTGAACCAAATACATATCTGTTCGAAGCCATCCTTCTTTCTCTCAAGATC
>CAIGRS010216986.1:0-11340 GCA_903798395.1 Fraxinus floribunda | reverse complement strand
CAATTCCACCTTGCGAGGAATCGAATTCTGCACACTACCGCGTTGAGTCCTAACCCCCCCCCCCTTTGCCATTGAGAGATTTGCCCTGGGGGCAAGAATTTCATATAGATTGTACACGAATGAGTTGTTCATTGCGAATGGATGCAAGTACAAAATTTCGGACCATCTTATTAGAATACAAGCAGTTAAACCAGTTGGCAGCTACAAACAGTTCAACTAGTTAGCTGCTCGCACATAGCTCAGCTCAAGTTCAACTCATGTGAGCAGTTTATCCACCGGTTGACGTCAATGTTAATTAGGAAGTAGTTATGAACAGTTGTTAAATTATTTAGTCAGTTTTTTTGTTTATTGTAAACTGTTAGCAAGCTTTATTTATATGATACCACTGTAATTGTTTTCAATTCAATTTGAATAAGAATCATTCCCATTTTCAATTCTCTATTTTCTTCAATATGGTATCAGAGCATATATACGCTACTCACCATTAAATCTAATAGACACTTCATCACGATTACTTTACCATTTTTGACAATGGAATATCAGGCGGCAAATAATTATACATCATCAGGGAGCAATTTGGCAACTGATAATGGTTCTAATCCATATTTTTTTGTATGATTCAGATAATCCTGGTTTGATCCTTGTTTCACAGTCGCTAAGTGGAGATAATTATACTTCATGGAGCAGATCAATGATTATTGCTTTGTATGTCAAGAATAAACTAGGGTTTATTGAAGGCAATCCAGAGCTGCTCAATTCGTGGATCTGAAACAATAACATTGTTACTTCTTGGATCCTCAACTCTGTGTTTTAGGAAATTTCAGCCAGTGTGCTTTATTCTGAGCCAGCTTATGAAATATAGACAAACTTAAAGGAATGATATCAATAGAGAAACGGTCCTTAGATTTTTCAACTGAAGTGAGAACTAATGAACCATACTCAAGGAGATTCTTCTGTCAGTACCTACTTCACCAAATTGAAGACGATTTGGGAAGAGCTTAGCAATTATAAGCCCACTTGTTCATGTGCTAAATGTGTCTTTTGGGGAACTAAAAGACTGATTGATCATCACCAAGTGGAGCGTATCATGTCTTTTTTAATGGGACTACATGAATCATCTGCCCAAACTAGGGGACAAATATTGTTAATGGATCATATTCCTCCCATTAACAAAGTGTTTGCATTGGTTGCTCTGGAAAAAAGCCAAAGAAAAATTAGTATAACAAATGATGTATCAAGAACTGGTTCAATGGAGTTTTATGCTCAAAATAATTACAAGAGGATTAGTCAGATTGATGCTAGGAAAGCTGTGGAACAGGAGTATAATAGACTTCAGAAAAAGAAGAGACCAATATGTACCTATTGTGGTTACAATGGTCGTACTGTAGGTAAGTGTTATAAGCTTCATGGCTATCCACCGGGGTGTAAACCTAAGTAAAAATCAGTAGCTAGTCCAAACAATCAAGCCATGGCTAATCAAATTTCTGAGCACATTGCTGTCATAGATCATAAACAGGACCGATGAAAGTGTTGGTAGTTTCATGCAGACACTCAATCATACTCAGTATCAACATCTAATGAGAATACTGAATACTCATCTTAAGACAACCAAATTGGAATCAAAGATAGGAACAATTACAGGTAAGGATTCAGGTATCCATTTCTCAATCTCTATTGCTCCAGCATTTAGTTCATCTAGACATTGGGTGGTAGACTCAGGTGTTACTAGTTATATATGTTCTAATCAATTAGCATTTTACACATTGAGGCCAATTAAGAATGCATATGTTACACTACCAAATCACATACAAGTCCATGTATAGTCGATTGGAAATGTAAAAATCACCCTTGAATTGATGCTTAATGATGTTCTATATGTCCCTCAATTCAAGTTCAACTTGTTGTCAGTGAGTGCTATAACAAGGAATTCTTCATTATGTGTCAAGTTCCTCACTAATTCTTGTATGGTTCAGGACTTGATCACTAGAGGATGATTGGCAGGGGTGAAAGGAAGGTAGACCTCTATGTTATTGAATCCAGTTCATCATTTCGTGATAATATTTGTCAGTATTCTATGTCAAATAATGTAACTAGTCAAGTTTGGCATGATAGACTTGGGCATTTGTCATACCCGAAATTAGATTTGCTGAAAAATCTGTTTCACATTGATTGTGCTCGTTACAAGCAAGATACCTCAATTTCTTATTCTATTTGCCCTTTAGCAAAACAAAGAAGGCTTTAATTTGTATTGAATAATTGACTATCAAACAATGCTTTTGATTTGGTGCACTACAATATATGGCGACCATATCATACTCCAACATATGTTGGACACAAGTATTTCCTCACTTTGGTGGATGATTGTATGAGGTTTACATGGGTTTATTTGATGAAACAAAAAGTAGATGCAAAGTTCATTATCCCTAAGTTTCCCGCTCTTATTGAAAATCAATTCCACAAAGTTATCAAAACATTCAGGTCTGATAATGCTCAGGAGCTAAAGTTCATAAAACTGTTTGATGCTAAGGGCATTGTTCGTCAATTTTCTGGTGTTAAACGGTCTGAGCAGAATTTTTTTGTTGAAAAAAAAAAATCAGCACCTTTTCAATGTAGCACGGGCACTATATTTTCAGTTGAGGGTGCCCATTCAATTCTTGGGTGACTTTGTCCTTACACCACTTTTCTAATTAATAGAACACCCTCTCCAATGCTCAAAACATGACTCCTTTTTTCGTAATGTATGATACTTCATTTGATTACAATTCATTGAGGGTATTTGGAAGCTTTTGCTTTGCATCTACACTTCCCTCTCATAGAAACTAGTTCTATCTTAGAGCTAAAGCTTGTGTCTTCCTTGGCTATTATCTAGGAATCAAAGGATACAAGCTCTATGATATATCATCAAAATCCTTTCTTATTTCTAGAGATGTGATATTTCATGAAAAACACTTTCCTTTCCATTCTATAGTCTCTACCTCAGACCTGATAGATCCCTTTCTAGATGTTGTATTACCAATTGCTACATCTAATTTAAATGTTCATCACTCAGCCTCAGATTCCTCTACTTCTGCTAACAATGAAATTTCAGCTGAACATACTACATCACCACTCCTTGAACCTTCTTCCAATTTTTCTTCTGATCATACTCAAATCCCTCAAAGTCTTGATTGTAGTCAGCCTTCATGCTCTGTACCTAGACGATCAACTAGGATGAGCAAACCTCCATCTAATTTACATAAGTTTCATTGTAATCTCTTGGCAAATCAAATGTATGATAAAAATTCAGTTTATCGCTTGGCTAAATATCTCTTATATGAATCATTTTCTCATTCATACAGAACATTTCTTCTCAATTTTTCTTCAAATATAGAGCCACAATTTTACCACCAAACTGTTACATTTGATCATTGGAAGGAAGCAATGTTTGCTGAATTGGCAGCTATGGAATCAAATAACACCTGGACTGTAACTAGTCTACCTAAGGGAAATCACTTAATTAGTTGTAGATGGGTATATAAGGTGAAGTATGGACCTGATGGAAGTATAGACAGGTATAAAGCACGTCTAGTGGCCAAAGGTTATACTCAATAGGAAGGGCTAGATTTCATTGATTCTTTTGGCAGCTATGGAATCAAATAACACCTGAACTGTAACTAGTCTACCTAAGGGAAATCACTTAATTGGTTGTAGATGGGTATATAAGGTGAAGTATGGACCTGATGGATGTATAGACAGGTATAAAGCATGTCTAGTGGCCAAAGGTTATACTCAATAGGAAGGGCTAGATTTCATTTATTCCTTTTCTCATGTTGCTTAGTTGGTGACCGTTAAAGCATTACTGGCTATTGGAGCCATTAACAAATGGTTTATTGTTCAATTAGATGTAAATAATACCTTTTTGAATAGGGATCTTTTTGAGGAGATTAATATAAATCTGCATTTGTGGTTTTCAATAGGAGTCTAGACAATGGTTCTTAAAATTTTCTCAAACCCTCATTGCACACGGTTTTCATCAATCTAAGTCAGATTATTCTATGTTTACAAAGGGTACATGATCTTCATTCGTTGCTTTATTGGTTTATGTCGACGACATTATTATCACAGGTTCTAATCACAGTGCCATTGCAACTTTAAAATCTTTCTTACATAGACAATTCAAGCTTAAGGACTTGGGAAAATTGAAGTATTTTTTGGCTTGGAAATAGCAAGATCACATAAAGGGATATGTTTATCTCAAAGAAATTATACTTTGCAATTGTTGGAAGATATTTTATTTCTAGCTTGCAAACCATCTAAATTGCCTATGGATCCTAAGATTCGATTAAATTCAGTTGATGGGGATTTGCTGGCCAGCATTGATGCTTCATCCTATCGAAGACTTGTGGGCAAATTACTTAACTATCTCTCATCTAAACATTACCTATGCAGTTTACAAACTTAGCCAATTTGTTTCCAAGCCTCATCAACCACACCTTGAGGCATCTTATAATCTCTTACGGTTTCTTAAGTCAACACCAGGTCAAGGATTATTCTTTTCAGCTTCTCCCTCTCCGCAACTTTGTGCATTTGCTGATGCGGATTGGGGTTCATGTCCTGAATCAAGGAAATCTATCGGTGGTCTTTGTGTATTTCTTGGCGAATCCCTCATTTCCTGAAATTCTAAGAAGCACCAGACAATTTCTAGATCATCTGTAGAGGCAACTATCGCCAGTGAGTTGGTATGGATACATCAGTTGCTTCTTGATTTGCAAATTTCTCCAACGTCTCCATCCTTGATTTTCTGTGATAATCAAGCCGCAATTCACATTGATGTAATCCTATTTTCCATGAACGAACAAAACATATCGAGATCGATTGTCATTTTGTTCGTGACAAGGTTGTTGATAGCTTCATAAAATTGTTGCCAATATGATCTCATCATCAGTTGGCGGATATATTCACCAAAGCATTGCCAGCTTCCTCCTTCTTTCCTTTACTCTTCAAGATGTCCACCGTCAATCTTCATGGTCCATCTTCAGGGGCGCATATTAGAATACAAGCAGTTCAAGCATTTAAACTAGTTGGTAGCTATAAGCAGTTCAACCAGTTAGCTGCTCACACACAACTCAGCTCATGTGAGCAGTTTATCCACCGGTTGGCGCCAATGTTAGTTAGGAAGTAGTTATGTACAGTTGTCAAATTAGTTAGTTAGTTTTTTTTTGTTTTTTTGTAAACGGTTAGCAAGCTTTATTTATATGACACCATTGTAATTGTTTTCAATTCAATTTGAATGAGAATCATTTCCATTTTCAATTCCCTCTTTTCTTCAATACATCTTAGTATTTTCTGATAAGTTGAATTTGAACGAGAGACTATTTGAGTTAAAATTGATGACGATGATAAATCATTATTATACGATTATTTGATATATTGCAAACGATACAACAAATTTTACAAAAGTTACGAGTAAACAAATTTCGGCAGAAAGAAGATTGATTGGTGGAAGTAATATTGTAGAGTAAAATAGAGTACACAACCCTAAACTTACTAATATTGGACCCAAACAAGTAACAAATTACTTGTATTATACCCACAATAAAAGACACTACAACACTTTCCAAAGACCACTCACAATTTGAAGAAAAATACAAACACTCAAAAGAAAACTCACAACTCACACTCAAGACTCCTCACTCAAACTACGAATGCAAAGACTTATTTTTTGGAGGATGCCTAAACCAAATGCAAGGGAGGGTATTTATAGTGGTTTCCATGCAATCTACACCATACAAATATTAAATTGAAAAATAATCCTAGCCATACATTATTACCACATTCTACACACTTCTCCTAAAAACCTCATTTCTACATCCTTCTACAAAATATCTTCCTTCCACATTTGTTGAGAAGCTTCCATTGTCTTGGGTTTAGATAAATGTATTAAGCTTTTATTTGGGAACAATACATAAATCAAGTTTTTAGTAAACACTATTTCAAAATTAAAGATATAAGTTTAAAACTTCAAAAATCAGGTTTTCATTAAAATTTATTTATGATTTAATTAATTAATTATATATTTAATTAATTAATGTATAAACATCACAAATATATGAAATTTGGTCACAATTCAAAATTTTTATAGGTCACAGTTCGTTCATCTATCACAAATTTAAAATTTAAAAGTCACAATTTGTTCACCGGTCACAAATCATGAAATTTATAAGTCACACAACTTGTTTTATGGTCACAAATTACTTTTATTGGTCACAAATTAATAAATTTTTAGGTTACACAGTATTTATTGGTCATAAATGCAAGGGAGGGTATTTATAGTCCTTTCCATGCAATCTAAACCATACAAATATTAAATTGAGAAATAATCCTAGCCATACATTATTACCACATTCTACACACTTCTCCAAAAAAACCTCATTTCTACATCCTTCTACAAAATATCTTCCTTCCACATTTGTTGAGAAGCTTCCATTGTCTTGGATTTAGATAAATGTATTGAGCTTTTATTTTTCTTGGGATGAAATAAAACAAATAGATTGGGCTTTGTAATGGGCCCGGGTTGATTTTTAACTTCATCTGAAAATTTGGATTTTGTAACGTGGAAATCAAAAAAACAAAATCTCTCTGATAAAAATCAACCTTTACGAGGTGTAGACAATCTAAGCTCATCTGACAAAATTGTCAAAATAGTAAAGCAGTCTCAGCTAAGTGCTTGATTTTACTACATTGAGATATTGATGGTGTCGCTAACAATGTGTCTTCTCAGGATAGACGAAGATATCTATTAAGAAATATTAGCCTATCTTCGTGCAATGCTGCTAGTTTCCATTATAAAAGATGTGTTAGTGCTAGCGAGTAGTTTGCACAGAGCCCGTGTCAGCGCAAGTCCAGATCAATATTCCTCTTCTGCATCTAGGAATGAACTTTCTTGTTTCTCTAGCAATCGGGCCAAGGTTTGGTTGACACAGTTGTGACGCAGCTTTAGCCATCATTATATAATAACAGTCTGGCATGGTTTGATCAAGTTTTCCATCACAATTAATTTTGCAGCATTACCAGATTTTCACCTTGATAGTTTTTAATTTGACATTTATTTAAAAAAATTACCATGTATTAGCTTAAAAATGCGCGTTGTTTATTTTGCGACGTGTTTTTGAAATTCTTAGAAGGATTAAATTCAATGATTCATCTCACTATACTTCATGTTGCCTTGTTGAAAAATTAATGAATCGTTGTTGCTTGTTGGCTTAATAAGTTTCTACGCACGCGTCTTAAATTTATGGGTCCGCCCCTGCGCGTGAGGATCGTGCTATATGTACCAAATGCCATACAAAATGGCTTACATACAAGCCATGTGGTTGGCGCCCCCCTATTGGGGGGGGGTCGCCTGTGGGGACAGGCGCCGCGCCAAGTATTATTCTGCGTGTGATAGATTGGGTCCGTGACAAAATCACTGCAAAAAGTACCAATAAGTTTCCCTCTTTCCCTTGATACAATTTCTACTGCATATCCAAAATAGAAATCTGGAAATGCAGATCCAAGTAAAGTATGGAAATAATTTACACAATATGTGGAATCAATTGTATCCTGAGATGAACTCCATTTAAAACCCTTTTGCCACTTGTACGGTGGCGAGTATAATCTTAAGGACAATGTGATGATTTATGTGGCTTGAAGATAAAATTTTATCAAGTTCGTTTAGCGTTCACATAAATATTTTCAAAAAGGGTGACATGCAATCCGAAGAATTAACGGTATTCTTGATAGGTAATGTTGATTAAGCTACTATCGATGCTATAAACTGACCTTAATTGAATTGTTGAAGATTCAAGAACGAAAGTTGTCAAATTGCATAATATGGAGATCGTGCCCCTATTGCTAGAATGTTTTACGTAGGTCAAATAAAGTAATTATTTTTCCAAGTCGATTCAATTTTCTAGTCAGATTCACTTATTTGTGCTCAATCATAAAGAAATGCTCAACTCGACCCAAACTTGACCAATCGAGACATGTTTCCAAATATTTCTAAAACATCTTCAAACATCAGAAGGCTTTGTTCCTGAAATTGGTTATTGAATGTAACTGAGTAATTTCCATGACTGTTTCAATTTTCAAGTAGTTTGTGAATCTGAATGTAAAAGCACTGTTGAAAGTAATTTCCATAACTCAAAGTAGTTATCCTTTCTCGATAGATGGAAAGCACTGTTGAAAGTAATTAACGAACTTTTGAACTTATTCTATCGTAATAGTGCGAGAAAAGAACTTAACTTATGATCTTCACAACTTGTTCCATATCGAGCCTTTCTTCAGCAAATCGACTGTGCTTTCAAGAGCTAGTTCAATGGCTACTTTTTTTCCATTTCGGGAATAAAACAGCAAGCTCACGCCCTGTAGTAAAGTTAGAATTAATGTCATGCAAAGTAGCTTCATTTGGTGCACAACCAAAATACACGTTGAGGCTCTGAACTACCCGCAGCGAATGCTTCAGGCTACAATGACATTTTAAACTCAGTACATAAGACTTTCTAGCAAAAAAGTTACTTGAATCAACAAGGGTCTACCAGATCATCGTTTCCTCAAGAATTTGAAGATGCCTTAATGAATTTAATGTTAAAATAATTCTATTTTGTGGACTTCCATTTGATTGCTAATTTTACGGATTAGATGTATGGTTTGTAATAATACTGTGATTATGCTCAATATGTTAGCGATCACATCTTACGTGTTTTATTATTATAATGTGGTAATTTAAAGCATGTGGGCTGGAATTATATAAACCCTAATTAGGGTAAGAGTCGGTAATGAGCCTGCTTTATAATTTCCTATGGCTAGGTTCCCTCTCCTCTCTATATCCTTTATTGGCTTGCCCCATTGACGGCTAATTATTTTGAGGAGCAAGAAGAGGAAGATCTAGCTGGTAATATTCACACATAATAATGTCTTTCGTAAGTATGAATTTTGAACCATCAATTGATTTTTATTCTTAGCATGATTACTATGAAATTATCAACATTTAATTTATAATATTAAATTATTTTCAACTAATTAATACCATAATGGTCATGCTTACATAAAGCTTGAAATTTCAGTTTCAAATGGAAGATAGCAACATGTTTATTCTTTTGATCTTTTACATTAGAATGTGTAAACTAATTTTCGAACAATAAAACCAATTGATCCAACTCTTACGAATCTGTACCCAAGCAATTATTGGTTATGAGAAATTATAAGAAAAGAAACAATAGTTGAAGTTAATTATACTACACAGCATAAATTGTAATTTTTGAATTTTATGTCAAATATGAAAAATGCAAGCTGATTTAATCCTGGTACTGTTACAGACAATTAAATAAAGAAATTTGAGATGCAAAAATGTAAATGGAAGACAAGAGAACAAAATAAGCAGAAAAAAAAAAAGAGCTAATTAAAACATGAATCAATATAAATCAATAGTCTTGCTATTGAGTTTTTATAAAATTTTCAAGATTGGAATCCCAATTATCAAACGTCCTGGAAAATTATCAAACATGCAAAATGAAACAAATCAAAAGGAAATAAAAAAAAAAGTTAAATAAAATCCCAACACAAGTAAGAATTAATTGTAAATTGAATAAGGGAATTTTCCATTTTGTTTTGAGTACCTGATGATGGAAGAAATCTGTGTTCATTCAATTTTGGGTTTCTGGCTCATTGTCTCCAAGAGTTCTAGCTGGAACTTGAAAACCAAACGCGAAATGGCTACCAGCATCTGAATATTGGCGAACACTAGGCTGTGGATTATGTTGAAAAAAGTTTGAGTAATTGGATTGAAGGAGTTCCCTATGAGAAAATGGCATGTCCTGGGAGAAAAATGCTTGTTGGACTTGGGGCTTTGCATGTGAGTCAACAAGAAATCCAACCCTACTTTCGTCACCTCCGTTGGCACTCCAACTATCCATTCTTTGGAAATTATCCTGAAATGTTGAACCAGATGGTTCTGGATTAGTGGAAGGCCTCGAATTTTGGTCTTGCAAAATGTGAAGTGAAAGGCCAAGGTCTTTAGCCTGAAATGAGGCTCTTGACATTATATCATGTGGGAAATTCTGATAATTCATCAATGAAGCCACCCCAGAACTTGTTTGGAAGAAAGATTTCATCGTGGTCATGAGTTCCTTGTCAGGTTCTGATTGAATGTTAAATGAAGATTCTGGTTGTATATTAACTTTCGTCCCATTTGAACTTGGATTAGATTCTGAATTTTGAGCTACTGAAGTATTGTTCGGGTGCCTATGAGGTATCCCGTCTAGCTCATCAATAGCGTCTTTCGCCTTTTCAATAAGCCAATCGACTGCCTTGCTAGGCCGGTCATAGCCTAATCGGTCCTGAACATCATAAAATTGTATTGCAGTGTGAGCAGAAAGCCTAACTCTTCTGTCCCTCGGGCCTTTTGCTGTGTAAACCTTGCTGTGCCGGTCCTTCTGTCTAGTTGACCGGCGAATGTGACCGCCTTGAACTTGGACTATTTCTCCTTCTACTCCTTTGCCCTTCATTTGCCCTTTATGTTCCATGTTTCCATGTTCAGTGTTGGATTGTGTTCTTTCTCTCATCATGTATGTAGACAGATAAAGATTTTAAATAAACCTGATACTCCTGCTGCTGGTAATCCCGAAAAACCTTGCTAGTTCCAAAGAAAGCTAAAATCAAAGAAGACTAAGCTCAAAAGTGGAGATAAATTTACAGATAAAGTGGTTTTATAGAAGAAATTAATTATTTGGTTATGGAGAAGATACACCTGTTTAGAGCTCCAAGATAACTAAATAAAAAGAAAAATTTCATAAAAAAAAAAAAAGACAAAAGGTTTGAAATTCCTGAGCTGAAATCTTGTCAAGGGTCTCGAAGATTATTCAATTTTACAGGCTAAAAAATAGGTTTTAGTATTTGGAAAGAATAGGTGATGAAATGAATGGAAAGGCAGGTATACCGGAAAAAAAAAGCTACGAGTTTATAGAGGTTTTGATGACTTTAAGGCGGCTATATATATATATATATATATATATATATATATATTTCAAGAGATAATAAAAGATTTTTTCACTTTTTTTTTTTTATATCGAAACACCATTAGAGCCTAATTGAGGTTTTCAGGCCTCCACCAAGAATCTATGGGGAGATTGAATTCCCTGACCCCATTTTTATTGATTAAGAGTCAAAGGATGTATGTGATTACCATCTTCTAATCATATTACAAGTGTGTTTGGTAGAGATTAAAATCGGATTAAAATTGAAAAATTAGCCGTTATTGTTGACTTTTATTAGACGAGTGGGACCCAACAACGATCATATTTTCAATTTTAATCTGATTAATAG